>PVKM010005685.1:0-46959 GCA_004027735.1 Carollia perspicillata
TCTCACCTTTAACAGGAACCTAAGCAACTAAACAAACAAGCAAGCAAAATATAGCCAAAGACATTGAAATAGAAAAGGGGATGACAGTATCCAGAGGGGAGAGGGGAGGGAATTTCAGGGAAAAAGGGAGGGGATTATAGGAACAAGTATAAAGGACACATGGACAAAAACTAAGGGGGGTGGAAAGGGGAGGGAGGTGTGGAGCACTGGGGGGTGGTTTGGGATGGGAGTAAAACACAGAAAACTGTACTGAAAAACAATTAAAGTAAAACAAATGGGAAAAAAAAAGATTGTGAAATGAGAGGTTCAAATCAAACCTGGCCTGAGCCACGTATATGCTGTGGATCTAGGACAAGTTACTGAAGCTCTCTGAACCTTGAATTCACCGCAAAATGGCAACAATAATCCCACCCTCCTTAGATGACTGTGGCGAGAAACCAATGACATGCTGCATGCAGAGGGCTTGGTGCAGTCCCTGGCCCCGAGTAGGAGCTGAAGCAGAGCCAGCCTTAAGGTCCTATGGCGCAGGAGCCAAGGAGGCGGAGGACGCTGTCCATGAGGGGGGCACAGGCCATCTGTCCTCCCTGAGCTGCTCCCCATTTGCTGCTTTCCCACCCCTTTCCTGCTTTATTAAAAGCCGACTGATTAAAAAAAAAAAAAAAAAGACGGTGTATGCCTTGGGTATGACTACCTACCGTGATCTGGGCAGTTAGCAATTTATGATCACAACACCATGTGAGATTACTTTCCATAGAACCCTTTTTTCGTCCACAATACTATGCTCAGACTTTCCCTAAGGACCATCTTTACTTTGCATTCTTAAAAGATATTCTGATTTCTGTAATATTCATGCTTGAATGTGATTTTCCTTTTTAATAGACACAACAAGAGGAGGAAATTTTTTGTTGACCCTCGTTGCCACCCACAGACAATAGCTGTCATCCAGACTCGAGCTAAGTAATTACTTTTATTCATATTTTGAATAAAATGCTCATCTCAACTGATTTTCTCCCTTCCAAACTGATTGGAGGTCAGCCTGGTGTAAATTGGGGTTGTTGAGTGTTTCTTTCCCTCCCACTTTCTTCTCAGGATTTCACTGGTAAGTAAAATGTGTCAGCATTCAGAAAATAGTGCCTTTAGTTGCTTTTGCTTTATATTATCATGTTTTTTTAGAAAACATTTATTTATTGATTTGAGACACACACACACACACACAGAGGGAGAGAGAGAGAGAGAAATATCGATTTGTCAGTCTACTTGTTTATGCACTCATTGGTCGATTATGGTATGTACTCTGATGGAGGATTGAACCCACAACCTTGGGGTATCGGGATACTCTAACCAACTAGGTTACCTGGCCAGGACTGTTTTCTTTTTGTGAAAATAAATTTAATTAAAATAATTTTAACAATGCTGTGGAACTGAAAAACAGAGGGAAAACATGGAGCTCTCCATTTCTTAATGTGTGTTAAAAGGTTTCATATTCCTACAAACATAGTTGTAGTCTGTTGTTGGTGTAGAGGATGTAGAAGAAAGCATATTGTATTTTAGTACTGCAGTCAGATAAAATAAATACAGCACAGCTACCGCTTGTGGCTGCATTTGTTTGCTTTCTCCTTGTACTAGCTGGGTAATCTTCCTCTTACGCACACCACCATCCCTTCAGAAGGGGTTTCTCACAGGTGTTGGAATTAGGCGGTTTTAGGAACCCCAGGAAGGGTCTCCTCCTTGTCTTCTGATGGCTTTCTTTCTATTCACCTAAGAATGATGCAAGGGGAAAGTGGCCATGGTGCTGCTGTTACAGATACGGTTCTTTAGTCCTAGGAGGTGATGTTTCTGGTCATCTCTCAGGAGCTGGTCATGACAGGAAAAGGGGAGTGGTAGGGCGGATGAGAAAAACAGAAGCTAAGCTGTTGGGCACAATTGAGTTGGTGTGAAAAACTGTTACCCCTGCAGGTTGGGGTATGACACGAGTGTGTGTTTGTGTGTGTGTATTGGGAAGGGGTGGTGAGTGGGCATTGAGAAAGGACACAGAATATGAATGCTGTTATGGAAAAGAAACTGTAGGTAATTTGTCTTTTCCTTGTAAACCAAAAACATGATTGTTTTCTGTCTGCTCTCTTTGCAGATATGCTGGAGTCCTCATTGAGCTGAAGTTACTCCATGAAATGGACTTCAGTGGAAAAGACGTCAGCGGAGTGCTGTTCCAGTACCCGGACACGGAGGGGAAGGTGGAAGACTTCACTGAGCTTGTGGAGAGAGCCCATCAGACTGGGGTAGGCAGACCTCTCCTTGTGGGGCCCATGGAGGTGTGTCTCAACTTTGAATCATTACCATTATGTTGGGCGTGGTCTTCATTCATATACCTGTATCACCTGGAATAGTAAAACTCTCTCCTTCCTGCTTCCTTTCTTCAACTTTGTTTTGTTTACTGATTCCTGGCACATACAGGCACTCAGTGAGTATTTTAAGTGAATGGAATAAGTGAAGTTCACACAGTGTGAACCAGCTCTGCCAGCCTGCCTACAGTGGAGGTAATTTGCCACTTTCTCACTGTTTGCAGGGACAGTGACAACCGTGTCCATTTTCTCTTGTTTCTCTTCTAGACCTTGGCTTGCTGCGCTACCGACCTTTTGGCTCTGTGTATCTTGAGGCCTCCTGGAGAATTTGGGGTAGACATTGCCCTGGGCAGCTCACAGAGATTTGGGGTACCACTGGGCTATGGAGGACCGCATGCAGCCTTTTTCGCGGTTAGAGAAAGCTTGGTGAGGATGATGCCTGGAAGAATGGTGGGAGTCACGAGGTAAGGCGGCTCACGTTTCTTCCTTTGATTGTGGCTTTCGTTTTCCCTGCTGTGTTTGTTGATCACAAAAGCTGGCGATTGCTCTTTAAACTTAACTGACTCATTCGGAGTTCATTCAAGAAAATATACAACATAGATTTAGAAGGGACGATCTGTTTGGGGTATGAACTGGTTGGTATACCTCTTCTCAAATGCCACGAGTTTGTACATATTTGAAAAAGTATGAGTGTAATTCCTAACATATTTGTTCTGAGGTCACGCACATGAATTTATTTAGGTTGAAGAGATGCCTTGAGAGACTGAATATTTTAGGTGTGTTTATATCTAACTAGCTCTTTTCTTTGAAAGTATTATCCTGTTGTAGTGTTATGTAAAGACAAGTGCAAGGAGAGATTACCGTGCCCGTGATTTCCTGGAGGCCTGCCACTTGGCCATTGGAGTAGTTTCCAAAAGCACTTTCTTGAGGGCCTCTCCTCATTGAAAATTTAGATGAATGTCATGATTATTGTTGGGAAATTTAGCAGGTTCTTTTTTACCCTTCATAAAAGCTGATCTATCAAGGCAAGTGAATAGTTTGAAGTAGTGATTGATGTGATCATGATGTGAAGTTTCAAAGTTCTCTCAATTTGCCACAGAATAGCAAAAGGCACTTTGTTTTTTAGTGTAAAATCAGTTTCTTCAAGTATTCTTCCATTTGCTTTTTTCAGTGATGTCTCTTCACCAAGCAAGATGAGGCACAGGGCTTTCTAATTAAAAAAATTTAATGTATTAATTATTGTCTGCTGATTTTTATATTGAACTTCTTTCCTTTCTGGAAAATGGATTCCAAATGTTGATGAAATAAAGGATAAGACTGCTAAATGTTTGTGTTTATCTAATTTTTTAATTGTATTAGAGAGGGGACATGTTTATTAGAGAAAAGTGGTAAGTTGATTAACATCATTTTAATTTATAGCCATATAGTCCCTTCAGATTTCCGGTACAGAGATGCCGTTTCCTTTGCCAGATATTTCCCTCTTTTCTGAGTCTGCCAAGAAGCTCAGAGTGGAAGCTAATCCTCAGTCACCCTCATCATGGTAGGCTGGGTAATTCCTGGAAATGTTCCTTTCAAGGTTCCCAGCCTTATTGTTTATACCGTGGTACCACAACTCCTCAAAGTACAAACTAAAAATTAGCAGTCCTAGTTAGAAGAGGATGATTTGGAAATTGTTTCTTTATGGCCTTGTACCCAAGTAAATTTGCTAAATTCACTTCAAGCTGAGAAGGAAAAAAGCAGGTCCATTTATGACAATTCCCGGTGCTGTGGTTACCTGTGCCAAATGGATGTTTTATTCTTGGCCCAGAGATGCCACTGGGAAAGAAGTGTATCGTCTTGCTCTTCAAACCAGGGAGCAACACATCCGGAGAGACAAGGCTACCAGCAACATCTGCACAGCTCAGGTAGGTCACCTGTCTGACATGTCACCTGAATGCTTTACAGTCTGCAGAAATGAGCTACTCATTCCTTCACTGAGTTGTTCATTAACTTATTTATCATCCACTCACTGAGCAGTGTGCACACCAAAAATGTTAAGATCTTATTGGTAGAGAAGTCTTATTGTCTTGTCGGAACCAAAATACAGTGCATTTTACTGGTGGTCTGTGTATGCACACGCTTCACACTTCAGGGTCTCTCGCATTCTTGTCTGTAGGGTGGGTTTATCATGAGTGGTGACTGGGCACCTTCTCTTCGGGCTGAGATGGAGACCCTCCAGGATGGGGTGAGGAAGGCAAAGTGAGGGTGCTTCAGGTGACTGTACTCGAGGGGATGGTCCCGACTGGCAAGCTTGTGGTGGTCATGGGGTACTCTTACTGGCAACTTATAGGAGGCATTCCTGAAGTGGACAGGATAAAGTAGAGGAGTTAATGGGAAGTTACCCAAGGGCTTAGGTCAGGGAGAGCAGTATTTTCCCATATCCAGCCAATGCCTAGGATCAGATGGAGGGCCATTGCTGAGCATATGATCTCTTCTGGGTCTGTCTTTTTCCTTCAGGGTCAGAGAAGGAGAGATCTCACCAGTACCTCCACGGGCACCACAGTGTTCTTCCCTCTCAAAACACCCCCAGGTTTTAGAGACCCTCTCCAGGGAGGCAGTAGATGATAAAGTCTTTGTGTAGTTAGTTCTAAAGCCTTTGGTCTTTAGTGGGAAGACCAATGGCTTTAGTGGGTCTCTTGGGAAGTGCAGACATCTCTTGGGAAGTGCAGACACTTCCCAAAAGTGTCTACATTCTCTTTGGGATTTTTGGTGTGAGAAAGCCAATTCCTGGGTTCTGATATTCTTGTTTTCCTCCTCATTTTCTTTATTGACTCCGATTGTACTCTCTGAGAACTTTTGAGAGCTGTTTCTTGCTTTGCAGTGGCCCCATAGAGATTCCTTCTAGCAGCCTAGCAAAGAACATGTGTACCTAACAAAATTAGTCTGATATTGAGCATCATCCAACTTTAAAGCACTGTGTTTCTCAGCTGAGTAGAATGTGTTCTGTGTGGTGCCCCTTCCATTAAGGTGGACCTAGCACATTAAGACAAAGCCACTCTAGTGGGACAAGAAATCTCAGAGAGACCCTGGTGCTGCACCAATGAGGTGGAGGCTGCTATGGGAGAATCAAGTGGACTAGACAAAGAAATAGCCTGCGACTTGAATTCAGACAAGTTGCTGGGGTGATATTGTATGGTTAGAAGACTGCTTATTGGCAGGGTGTAAGGTGAATAAATAGATGAGGTATGGGGCCAAGAGGAGGAGATGCAGGAGGTGATCCTCCATTCCTTCCTCCAAGTTGACACTCATTTGGCTTCTGACCCTAGCCATCCTCATTTTATCAGTCTCTCCAGACCAAGGTACCATCTCGGTGGTCCCTTTCTTGCTCCCCATGTAGAACTCCCTCACGGAAACATCCCTGAACCTCTCTGTGTCCTTATCTCCAGGAGATGTCATGCCATTCCTTTCAGTTTTCTGTCACACTAGGACACACATTTACATGTGAATAGTTTCATGAAATCTCAATCCAGTGGTCAAGAGAGATATGTCGACTTCTGTAAGCAACCTTGCTGTCCCTGGGGAATAATCCAATAGGTTCTGGTTTTCCTTTTCTAATGTATCTCCTGCCAACTCATTTTGGCTTTATTCCCCTGCCTCCTGCATTTTCATCTTTGGTAGTTCTTTGCCACATTTATCTCTTGGTTGTTGAAATTCAGCTTCTCCTGCTTTATTTAAGGCCTCAGGAGAATTGTATTCCCTGAGTTCTTTTGGGTTTGAAAAGTTTTATTGCTCTTATCCTTGAAGAACCCCTTTATAATGGTCACATTTCAAGGTTTAATATAGTGAGCCTACAGTACCTGGGGTGCTATGTTTCCCCCTCAGGTGTTCAGGCGTGTTATAAATGGTCCTCGACTATCATAGAGAACGTGATCATTTTGCTTTGTCCCTGTTTTCAGTTTTGGTATCTCAAGTCAAAATAATAGTCCTTTCTACAAATTGTCTTCCATCACGTTGTTGAAGTCGATTCTTTAAATGCCCTTGTCATTTTAGGCTCTCTTGGCGAATATGGCCGCCATGTTTGCAATCTACCATGGCTCCCGTGGGCTGGAGCATATTGCGAGGCGGGTGCATCATGCCACTTTGATTTTGTCTGAAGGTGAGTTGGGTATCTTTTTTAAAACCTTTGGGCATAACAAAACTGATAAACATGAGTAAGTGAAACTGAAAACTTACTACATGTTCAATATTGTATGCAGAATTGAAACTCAAATTAAAAACTGGGAAGAATATTTTCAAATTCTATGACAGACTAAGCGAATGTTTTTAATATAGAGAGCTCTTACTCACTGCCCCATACCATACACAAGAAGGACGAATACCCTGAGGGGGAAATGGGCAAAGGCCATTAAATGAAATTTTAAAAGAAGCGAGTACACAAATACATGGTCAATGAACATGCATAATTTCAGCCTCACTAATACTCTGATGTAAATTGAAACAATAAAATGGTTTTTCTCCCATTACACTGGCAAAGATTAAAAAGAATACTGATATTGGTATGACTTCTTTAGGGGCACTTGTACAATATATACCAAAGACTTTTAAAATGTGCCTATAATTTGATCCAGAAATTCTACTTCTAGGAATATATCCAAAGAAAATAATCAAATAGGGAAGTACAAGGTTTCCATTGAAACACTGTTTTCAACAGCAGAATCTTGGATATAGCCTAATGTCCAATAATAAGTAATTAGTTAAATTGTGGTACATCTGTAAGGTTGACCATATACAGCCATTGGAAATATTGATATCACTAGCAGGAGCAGACTATGTTGGAACAGGGTTTACTTCTTCACTTCTCTGTGAAACGTCAGTAGCAGAGGAGCAGGTTTCTGCACTGGACACTGGCGGATCTCCTCTCTTGTCTAGGTCTCAAGCGAGCCGGGCACCAACTGCAGCACGACTTGTTCTTTGACACTCTGAAGATTCAGTGTGGCTGCTCCCTGAAGGAGGTTTTGGGCAGGGCTGCTCAGAGGAAAATCAATTTTCGGCTTTTTGAGGATGGCACAGTAAGTCATACCTACAGTTTCCTTTTTTTTAAATAAATTCTTTACATTTTCATGACTTTTGTCATTAGAAGTTTTCATCTTTATTTAAAAAAGACAATATTGGAACTTTGGGCACAATTAATTTTTTCATAAACAATTTTTGTTTCCAGTTTGGAACATTGTGTCTCCTCAAAGGATGTTTCATTCTCATCTGTCCCTAAGACTTTGTGTTTTCATATGTGGCGCTGTTAGGCATGTTTTCATTTATTTTTTAAGACTTTATTCATTTTTAGACAGAATGGGAGGGACATTCCCAGACAGGGAGGGACAAAGGGAGGGAAACATCAATGTGTGGTTGCCTTTCCCATGCCCCCTACTGGGGACCTGGTCTGCAACCCAGGCCTGTGCACTGACTGGGAATCGAATCTGTGACCCTTTGCTTCACAGTCCAACACTCAATCCACTGAGCCACACCAACCAGAAGCACATGTTTTCTTACTCCTCTCTTCACCATATGACTTTTCAAGGTAAAGGCTATGATAAATGGTATAATAAAGCAACTTAAGAAGAAACAGGTGAGCATATTCAGTACCAGTAGGAGCACCCTGCAACTATCGGAATGTTAAAGAGTCCAGAAATGGCTTATAAAACTATAAACCCTGTGAAGTCTGTGGCTGGTTTAAGCCCCCTTCGTCTAAGTGCCAATTTGGTAGCCAAGTTGGTACCCTGATATTTTAGAACAGCTGGGAGTTTTGTTCAGCACCCTTCTCCCCCTTGATCTCTCTTGGGTTTCTCCACTGATCTTGGTGTTCGTAGCTGATGATTTCTCTTTTGTTTTTATTTCTGTAGCTCGGTATTTCTCTTGATGAAACAGTCAATGAAAAAGATCTGGATGACTTGTTGTGGATCTTTGGCTGTGAGTCATCTGCAGTAAGTGAAATAAAAACATGCATTTTTCATAATGACTATCTGAGGTGGTGTCAAAGATGGGTTTGCCTCTTGTGGGCCTGCGTGTGTGTGTGGCGGGGGGGCAGGTGTGACACTGGGTGGCCTGCTGTTAAAATTATGCCACTAACTGTCCCCTGTTACCATGACTGCTGACAGAGGTCTCTGCTATGTGCCTGGCCTGGACCATGCACCTAGGTTATTTGGAAGGTTGGTTAATGGTATTTAATCAAAACTGTCCCTAATATAGAGATTTATGACATTGGCATGTTGGTTATGTCTATTCTGGGAAAATCATGATACTCACTCATGCAACAGATATTTACTGAAGACCTAATATGTGCCAGGTACCATGCTGGGCCCTGAGGATAGTGGTGAATTAGACAAGATTCCTGCACTCATGGAGCTTATATTCTAGTGGGGATTCAAAGAAGTGCAAGATTCCAGCCCATGTGATGCTATGATGGGTGATGTCTGAAGATGCTCTTTGAGCACAGAGGAGGGATTTCTCACCAAGATTTGGAAGAAATTGTTCTGAGATCTGAAAGATGAGCAGGAGTTATCTAGACTTAGATGGCATAATTGAGGAGGGAAGTGAGGCCAGAGATGTTCCAGACCAGACAAAACAGCCACAAAGGCTAGGAGGAGAGAGATTACTGAGAACTAGAAGCCGTTCTGTGTGACTGGGTTGGTTTCTAAAACAGTGAAATAGCAGGGAGGGTGAGGAGGAAGTCTACAATCCCATGGAATGAGAATGAAAGAGAGAGCTCTCAGCAGCTACCCAGACCTGCGGCCGGGTGCTAATCACTATAATCTGCACAGCCTGGCACATAGAAAGCACTCAATAAATACTTGGATGAATCTGTGACAGGAAGCATTCACTAAAGAAGTTGAAATAGGCTCTAGAGTGTTGAATGTCGCTGTCCTGGCTCTCTCTGTCCCTGTGGGAGAGGACTTTGGTATCAAATAACAAGTGTAAATCACATTATTCTCTTTTAAACTTTAATAAGCAGGACTGAGTAAGCATCTTCCCTCTAGAACTCTGCACTAAACTCCACATGTTTGAGGAATATTTATGGAAGGCCCACTGGAGCCTCTAGATGGCCACACTACCAGCCTGGGGCAGAACGAGGAGCAAGCCATCACTTTGATTATATAGTCTATATATTAAGCCCTTACTAGATATACTCATATGATTTGCAAATAGTTTCTCCCATCCTGTGAGTGTTCTCTTAACTCTCTTGATAGTGTCCTTTGATGTGCAAGGGTTTTTAATTTTAATGAGTCTACTTTATTTTTTATTGCTCATGCTTTTGGTGTCATGTTTAAGAAACCATTGCCAATCCAACGTCATGCAGAATTGCCCCTCTGTTTTCCTCTGAGAGTTTTAGCTTTTAAATTTAAGTCCTTAATCCATTTCAATTTACTTTTTGCATATGGTGTAGATAAGGACGCAGCTTCATTCTTTTGTGTGTGTATATCCAGTTTTCTTAGCACTGTTTGTTGAGGAGATTGTTCTTTTCCCCACTAAATGGTCTTGGTACTTGCATTTCACTAGACTTCTCAAAGATAAGAGCAGTGTCAAGTGAGAATACTTACATGAGTGTTATCATGGTAACTTTCTTGATAACCTTTCAAAATAATTTACCAGAACTTGCTTCATTATTCAAGGAACATGCAGGAGATGTCAACTTTTTTGCAGTAAAAACTCTGCAGTTTTTCTTCTTTTCTGTGGCTGAGGTCAACAGAACTTAAAAACAGTGCTCTGGAGAACTGCCACAATGCGTAACTCCTGACACCTGTCAACACACCCACGCCAGATGCCAGGGGCAGGGGTGGTGACTGGGTGGAGGGGCTGTGCTAGGGTATTTCTGATGCGCTGTCAGAATACATGCTGACCGGAGGCCTGGGTGTCCACACGTGGTTCTAGGCACAATTCCCGCCCTTTAGTTTCTGTGGTTTCTCCGTGCAGGAGCTGGTTGCTGAAAGCATGGGGGAGGAACGGAGAGGTATTCTAGCCACTGCTTTGAAGAGAACCAGCCCATTCCTCACAAATCAAGTATTCAACAGGTTTGTGTGGCTAGTGTGATTTCTGCATTGTGTGGCTTCTGACTTCAGTGTGACATGGCTGGGTTATTGTGGCTCACTAATAAATCATCACCATAAGGGTCCCGTTGCTGGTTTGGGCAACACACACATTATTTCCTCTTGGCCCAGCCCCCTTGGCAAGGTAACCCCTAATTCTACTCATCAGGAAGAAGGGCGTTTAGATGCACAGTTAGCAGGCTGAAGAGCATACCCAGGAAGTTGACTTTTTTTTCTTCCCAACCTTCCCCTCATGCTCACAGGCAGCTTCTTGTCCTGGGCATCAGCCGAGGGTTGTGGGGGTTCCAGAGCCTTACCTCTGATGCTCTGTTGGCAGGTTGGCATGGGCCAGTTTGGTCTGTGTGTTAAAGGTCAATTTCGGTGTGTCTGATTGCTCAGGAGGGTGTGTGTGGATTCTGATCTAACTGTGTTAGCCTAAGTCATGTGTTTTGTGTTCATAGCTATCATTCAGAAACAAATATTGTTCGATATATGAAGAAACTGGAAAACAAAGACATTTCCCTTGTTCACAGTATGATTCCACTGGTAATTATCACCTTTCATCCCTTTTTCCAACCCCACCCTTATCCCACCTCTTTGGGGCGCATCTAACATGCTACAAGAGGGATGGGTGGCCATGCGGGGAGATCGAAAGGCTGATCACACGGACCATGGGAACTCACTAATGTGGTGTTTTGTCTGTGCTTCTTAAAGGGGTCCTGTACCATGAAGCTCAACAGTTCATCTGAACTCGCAGTGAGTATGTCACGTCTGCTAAGGAGGAGCTTGTTCTGGCTTGCACACAGCGAGAGAAAACTGCTGCTGGGACTGTGATTCCATAACTACTTTAATAATCCTTTACCTGGCTCTCCAGCAACCTTGGCAGAAACCCTAACTTTACCACACCCTGGTCACTTAAATTCATGAGTCAAATTATTTTTAAATATTAAAATGATTAACTATATAGTACTTATATATATATAAATCCCTACCGCCCCCACCCTCTTTCATTAAACCTGCTACATTGAGAGCTTTTATTTTTTTTAATTATTTATTTATTTATTTTTTTAAAGATTTTATTTATTTATCTTTAGAGGGAAAGGGAAGGAGGGAGGGAGAGAAATATCAATGTACGGTTGCCTCTTGTTCATCCCCCACTGGGAACTGGCCTGCAACCCAGGCATGTGCCCTGACTAGGAATCGAACCGTGGTTGTTTGGTTCACAGGCCCATGCTCAATCCACTGAGCTACACCAGCCAGGGCAAGAGCTTTTATTTTTATCAATTTGTAGTTGTTAAGCTCAGAAGAAGCTTAGGCCTTCTTTCTAGAAAGGGTAGAGATTTGAGGTTTCAGTCTATTGTGTCAGCAGAAGGCTTGTGTAACCTGCCACTGTGGTTGGTAAGCATCTCTTCCAGGTCAGGATCCAGTTAGCACAGTTTCATTGTTCCTTTTATTTCACAGGACTGTTCTGATGTGACAAATCACATCGGGCAAAAGAAATTATTTTATATTGTGACAGGAAGACTTCATCCATTTGCTTTTCTGTTGTTCTGTTCTGCTTAATGAAGAGACGATCATATATATGCCATTAAGCGTTTGAATAAACTATACTTGAAACAACTCATTGGGTTTCATGGTTATAAATCTATTTCCCATCCTTATTGTCTTTAAAAAGATAGAAAAAGGCTATATTTTGCACAAGTTCCCTTTCTGGGCTCTGCGACCCACTTGTAAGAGGAAGACAGTAATAGAACTTACCCTGTAAGATCGTGGTGAGGGTTAAATGAAGGAACGCATTTTAAGTGCTGAGAACAGTGTCTGGCACGTAATACACATTCTATATTAGATGCTGCGTTCATCATTATCCTCCTCCTCCTCATCAAAGTTAACACTGTTACTGCTGTGACAATATGTATATATGCATATGTTTTCTCTTTTCTTGTTCTTTAGCCAATTACATGGAGTGAATTTGCTAACATTCACCCCTTTGTGCCTTTGGACCAAGCTCAAGGGTACCAGCAGCTTTTCCGAGAGCTTGAGAAGGATTTGTGTGAGCTCACGGGCTATGACCGAATCTGTTTACAGCCTAACAGGTAAGGGGCTTTCTTCTTCTGTCCTGTTAGTTACTGCTTGTGGTGTAACACCCATCTTAAAACTTAGAGGTTTGAAATAAGAAATAATTTCATATCATTCTGAGAGCTGAGTGGACAGTTGCACTCACTGGGGAAGATGACTGAAGGTCTAAAGTGGCCTCGTTCACATTGCTGAGAAGGTAGGGACGGGTTGTTGGCCAGGAGGAGTTAGCTGAGGACGTTGACCTGGGTCTTGGTTCTTCCCTGTGTGGATCTCTCCACGTGGTTGCTTGACCTCCCTCACAGAATGATGTCAGGTTTCAAAGCAGAGTGCTCCATGACAGCAGGATGTGGGAGCTGCAAACCTTGAGGCTAAGCCTCGGCAGTTACTCAGCCTTACTTCCAGAACATTCTGTCTGTGAAAGCAAGTTACAGGGCCAGCCCAGGTTGAATACAGAAGGGGAAAACACCCAGATGTAAATGTTGAGAGTTGTGGTTCCTTGTGGGACATCTTTGGAAACTAGTTACTACACCTATCAGTGACGTAGATCAAACACACATGTTCATTTCTATGAAGCAGCAATGTCTCACTCTAGTAGGGCCAGGAGAACCTGGATCCTGGCTTGTTCTGCCACTAACTTTTGAAAGTTCCCTTCCCCTCTTCTGGCCTTGGTCTTTTTGTCTGCAAAGTAAAAACTTTGAAGAACAGTGGTTTTCAAACACAGAGGACTCTAGCAACATCTCCTGGGTACTTGTCAAAAATACAAATTCCTGGGCCCCATTCCAGAGCTACTAATTACAATCTTCAGAGCTTGAGACTAAAAATCTTTTATTTTTTATTTTGTTTGTTTGTTTGTTTTAGAGAGAGGGGAAGGGAGGGAGAAAGAGAGGGAGAGAAACATCAATGTGTGGTTGCCACTTGTGCTCCCCCTGCTGGGGACTTGGCCCCCAACCCAGGCATGTGCCCTGACTGGGCATCGAACTGGTGACCCCCTGGTTCACAGGCCTGCACTTAATCCACCGAGCCACAGCAGCCAGGGCAAATCTTTCTTTTTAAGGAGCAGCAAAGTGATTCAGATATATAGCCAATTTGGAATCCATTGTGTTTGGGATCACTCTGTCTTCATGGGAATACGTAGATAAATAGAGAGACAGACAGACAGACAGATGTGTTATCAGTGTGTGAGTTAACATCCTAGAATATTTTCAGAAGAGGAGTTGGTATCTACCCCTAGGTTCTCTGCCTCCCACTACTCCCAGTGTAATTCTCCACCTCAGCATTGGCATCACCTAGGAGCTTCTTAGAAATGCAGAATTCTGACTTTATGATACAAAAATCAAATGGTTTAAAAACAGACATTTATTGTCTCACTTTCTGAAACATAGTAATCAGGTCTTAATCAGATATAATCAAGCTCTACCTACTGTTTTGTAACAAAGCCATGTGCTTTGTAAAAATAATATCCCCTAGAAAACACAAGCCACCGAGAAAGAGGGCGTGTGGCAAATGAAAGGACATGGAGCTCTTTTAATAATAGCCTCTCAAGCCTCATTACATAAATAGGAAGGAACCGACATTCATGGAACTCAGACTTCAGTATACTTTCATCACAATGTCATCATTCAGCTTTTTTTTTAAGTGTGAGGGGAACCTGATTGAATTCTTAACCTCAGGCAATGATACTTTATTAAATGTTGACAATGAAGAAACTTTGCTCTCTAGTGATGGAATATGAGCACATCTTCAGTGTCATATTGGAGAGTAATTTTTTAAGACCAACTTTTAAGTCATTCCTGTTGCTGTAAATTGAGGTCTGAGGTCCCAGTCTGAGTCACCAGAAGGTTGACCTAAGGATGAGGAAGCTTGCCTTCCCTTAAAGCAATGGTTTCCCAACCTTGCCTGGAAATTAGACTCACATGGTGAGTTTATAAAAGTTCAGATGTCCAGATTGCAATCCCAGATGCAGTCATGATCTCAGTGGGGAAAGACAGTGAGTATTTCTTTAAAGCTCCCCAGATGATTCTGACTTGCAGAAAAAGTTGAGAACCACTGTCTCAGAAGCTTCCCTTGTTTTCCTCTGTATACCCCCTGTTCTTTCTCTGTCCTACTCTCCTCACTCATAGGATTGGCAGCCAGAGTCAGTAACACATGTTGGTCTTGCAGAAGGAAAAGAAATCTTTATCAGCGTGTAGTTGCTGGCAGTGATGCCTTCTCTACCTTCAGAGATTCCCAGGTAGAGCACGAATTTCCAAGAGAGTAACAGGGGCTCTTGGGGCTTGGATGAGGGATATTTCTGGTCCTGAGCAGTGGGTGCTGTGATAACTGGGGACATGCTGCCTTGTTCTTCATTGGAAAAAAAAGATGGGGTGATTTGATGTCATCAGTTGGGGAGAAGAGGAAGGAATGCACTACCTATTCTATATGTGAGTGATTTGTTATCACTCTGTCTTGGTTTAATTTTGCTAATGTTCTCTCCACAAGTGGAGTCACCAAAAAGATTTTGAATCTAAAAATATTTCCTTTCCTTTTTGTCATTTTGGGAACATGAAAAGATAGTTATGGGGTAATTTTTAGGAAGTAATATTTTTATTGTTGTAAAATTGACCACTTGAACCATTTTTAAGCGCACAATTCAATGGCATTAAGACGTTCACTGTGCTGTGCACCCGTCACCAGCAGCCTTCTCCAGAACTTGATCTTCTTTCATCGAAGCTCTGCGCCCGGAACAATGACTCCTCATTTCCCCCTTTCTCCAGCTCCCGGCATCCACAATTCTATTTTCTGCACCTATCAATTTGACTTTTCTAGGTACATCACCTAAGTGAAATCATGTAATATTTGTCCTTTTGTTTCTGGCTTATTTCACTTAGCATAATGTCTTCAGGGCTCATCTACATTGTAGCCTGTGTCAGTATTTTTTTCATTTTTTTCTTTTTTCTATCATTGTTAAGGCTGAATAATATTTCATTGTATGTGTATCCCACATTTTGTTTGTCCATTCATCGATGGGCTTTTTAACCTTTTGGCTGTCGAGGATAATGCCGTCGTGAACACTGGTGTACAAATGCCTGTTTGAGACTCTGCTTTCGATTATTTTGGGTTTATACCCAAATGTGAGATTGTTGGATATATGGTAATTCTCTGTTTAATTTTTTTGAGGAACTGCCATACTGTTTTACACATCTATGCAGAAGCATAGATGGAAGCGGGTATATGGAAGGATAGACACTCAAACATTTATCTCTAAGTGGTAGAATTGCAAGCAACTTTACTTTATGTCCTTATACTTTTTCAGATTGCCAAAACAATTTTAAACTGTGATATGTGATATTTTTACAACAAAAAGTTAATTTTGTTGTGGAGAACATTCATATCATGAAACAATTAAATGTATGATAAGATGCTTTACAGGCTGATTTTCACGCCGGGTCTCTCCCCGAGAGCTTCTGCATCAGCTGATGCCATGATGGTAATGGCCTTGAGGCTTGCCCTGGGTTTGGAGGCATGCCCCTCAGCCTCCCTAGGCAGCAACCAGTACTCATAAGTAAAGTGAGGACAAAGGAGTCATGCTCAGCTCAAGTTCTATAGAATAAAGTAATATTTAAGAGCATGTGGCTTCAACATACAGCTCTCTGGTTCCAAAATGCCTCAGTAGGAGAAAAGCAATTTTCAGGCATGAACCTGCCTGTTTCTGCACGTGACCTTCATGTCTCTGTTTCTGGGCCCTTCCATATACTGTCTTCTGATCTCGTGTGGTTCCGTGTTATGCTCACAGAAGGCTTTTGTTCGTTCTCTCTGTCTCTAACAGTTCCTGCCTAGATAAAGGCTGCTGCAGGGCCTTTCTGTTCAGTGGAATTTTTCCTGGAGGGACTTGAGCCCCTCAGAGGAAAGGTTAGAACCGGGAACATGAGAGGCCTGGAAAGAAAGCTCTGCCATGTGGCTTCCTCCTTAAGTGGTGACGTAGGTTTCTCTCCTATACAGCAAGAAAGGGAGTGTTATTGATTTGATTGAGATTTAATTGATGAATGGCTGATAAATATCAATGATGATAAGGTTTTATATCCACAGATTGTGTCATGAAAGGAAAACCTTTGTTCCTGTAGCCAGGTCTTCACTTGGTCTTTCTGTTTTCTAGAATAGTTAGATCCCAAAGGCGTTTAAAGGGTTTGAAACAAAAATGTCTGGAAGCTTGTCCCTCTTTTTCCTGTTTATTTGCTCAATCCACAAACCCGAACAGCTTCTCGAACAGCTTTTCCAGCTCAGTGGAGTACATAATCAAACAACATTTAGTTACCTTTCCGTTTCCTGTCATGCCCCTCGAGGCTGTTTCAGCTGGTTTCCCGCCACCCAGAGACACTCTCTGCTCATTCAGCACAAACACACTCTACGAACTGGTAGGTTAGGATTATACATAAGGCCACGTTTAAGGCAGACAGAAACAGTAATTAACACCTTCCAAGGATGTCTAAAACGAAAGACAATCTAAAGTTACTATTAGCTCACTTGGCTTGTAAGAGTGAGGAAGTTGTTTTCATGTTTAAAACCTGCAAGCTGAAATCGTGAATGTGGATAGACCTGGCAGTTGCTTCCCCAGAACCTCCTCCCAGGAAGGCTCTTAAACGGAGGTGTGAACAAGCATCCTCAGTGGCCCTCAACCTGTTGTGCTTGGAGTTGGGGGGAGGGTTGCTAAATTACTAAGCCCCTCCTCCAGAGTTTCTGATTCAGTGGTCTGGGAGGGGCCTGAGAATGTGCATTTCTAACAAATTCCCAGCCGATGCTGATGTGCTGGTTTGGCCACCACACTGTGAAACCACTGGGGTTGCAGGACTCTCAGTCCAGGCTGCGTGTTAGAATTACATGGGGAGCCTTGAAGAATACTGATGCTCCAGCCGGCCCCCTGGCCACCGACCACACCCCTGAAACTCAACTAAGTTACACCAGAGTCTCCTGTGGTGGAGCCCCAGGCATCACAGCTCCCCAGTGATTCTCAAGTGCACCGTTGGGTTGGAGAGCGTATTGGCCTGATGGAACCCCAAAGAGGACTGAATTTTGAAACTGGCCCTTGAGTCCACCACAGGTCATACGTATGGTTTACAGCAGAGAGCCAAACGCCTGATAACTGCCCTCTCCACTCCTGTCCTGAGCTCATGGTTGACGTCATTGATCATCTCTGAGGGGCTTTCCTACGGAGCCTAGGGCAACTTCAGAATCTTCCCCTGCAGAGCAGTCGGATACCAGAGACCTCTTCTTTTAATGAGAGCTTTTTTTAAAAATGGTTTATTTATTTATTTTTAGAGAAAGGGGAAGGGAGGGAAAAAAGAGAGGGAGAGAAACAGATGTACAAGAGGGAGACCTGGCCTGCAACCCAGGCACGTGCCCTGACTGGAAATCAAACCCGTGACCTTTTGGCTCGCAGTCCCGCACTCAATTCCCCAGGAACTGAATTTCCAGAGACACTCAGAATGCTGGAAAGAAGAGAAAGAAGGCTGAAGCACGAAGAGCCATTTTGGGAGAAATATAAAGCAGTGGGTAGAAGGGTCTTGTCTCCCCGCAATTTCCTTCACTCTTAAAAGTGTAATTTGATGTTTGTAGTTTGTAAGACTCTCAAGCAGAGCCTTACACTTGCCTGTATGTCCAGAATTCTGATTCAGCATGACTGAGTGGGAGCTGAGAATCTGCATTTCAACAAGTTCTCAGGTGATGCTGATGCTTTTGTTGGGGGATCTCCAGTTTGAGAAGCTTTAAGGCAGTTTTAAGGAAGCTTTGGAATCAGAAAGGTTAGAACCTCTGGATTTATGCAGATGTTTCTTGACCAGAATTCAATGGTTAAATGTAGCACTTAGCTTATATCAAACTAGATACAGCTTGGTAAGAACATTTCAGAATGACATGTTGAGGGGGTTTTATTTTAAGGTTATAGGAGTGGAGACCCAGGTAGTGTTTGGGGTGCTTAAGGTATGTAACAATTTGATTAAAATCCTATTCCTTCCAAGGTATGTGCACTGATAAAGTGGCAGTCACTCTGTTTATCCGATCTGTAGGACAGGAATCAGGCCCTGGCTGGGTACTCAGTTGGTTGGAGTATTGTCCCATTGTGACAAGGTTTTGGGTTCGATTTTCGATCTGGGCACATGCAAGGGTCAACCACTGGGTACATACATGAATGTTTCTCTCTCTCCCTCTCTCCCTCTCCTCTACTCCCTTTCTCTCTCTCTCTAAGAAATTAAAAAAAAAAAAATGGGGTGGGGGGCATGGAATCAGGCACCAATCTTTACTTAATTTTCTTGTGAGTGGTTTTACAAAGTTACCATAAACTGATGTGGGCCATTTCCACACAGGGGCTATTTTGATCATTTTACGTCTATCCATAGTGTCATTTTTTTAGCTAATGTTTCCCTTGGATCATTTTTGTTCCCGACCACTTGGTGGTGGTATTTTTAAAGTAAAGAAGGGTTTCAATGAGGGGAGTAGCAGCAGAGGCCAAGTCAGGATCAGTCACTCTAGCGGGAGAGTACCCGTCTACCACCTCTGTGGAAAACCAGTGACTGAACATTTCTTGGATTACTCTCCCCAGATTCAGTAGGTCCCAGGCCGATGTAGCCTGTGCACTGAGACTGGGTCACATGTCCAGCACACTGTTAATGGGTAGTGATTGGGAATGTCTGGTCCCTTTCTGCTTCCATAGAGGGGTTTAGGAAATTTAGCCCTTCCCCTAGACTCACACAACCGGGGAACTTCCCTCAGATAGTAAGGAAATGAAAGGTTGTGCATTCCCACATACACACCCATAAAAACAGCGACAATGAAAACCCAGCAAATCTCCAACATCCTAATATAATCCATTCTTTGTATTTCTAAGCACATTTAAATATCTGATCATCACAGCACCATTTTCTAATTCTGTTGTCCGTGTTTTTTAGTTTGTTGGATATACAGTTTTCAAATATTTTCTCCTGGTCTGTAGCTTGTCTTTTCATCCTTTCAACAGGGTCTTTTGCAGATCAAATTTTTAAATTTTAATGAAGTGCAATTTATCAGTTTTTTCTTTTATGAATTGTTGTTTTGATTTTTAAAGAAGATTTTATTTACTTATTTTTAGAGAGAGGGGAAGGGAGGGAGAAAGAGAAACATCAATGTATGATTGCCTCTCAGAGGCCCCCCACTGGGGACCTGGACCACAGCCCAGGCATGCACCCTGACTGGGAATTGAGCCAGTGACCCTTTGGTTTGTAGGCTGATGCTCGATCCACTGAGCTACACCAGCCAGGGCAATAAAACTTTTTTTTTTAAAAACAACACTATAAGAAACTTCATAGGAAATTTAAATATTACTAGAAATAAAATTGGCCCACTGACCTGTAAACAGCTTTAAAACACTTCTCTGAAATCACATACCAAACGTGGCCATCAGTGTACACACTTGAATGGTGTGTTAAAAACTGTACAATGATTTCCGGTGGAGTATCTAGAGAAAATTAAAACAAGAGTAGATCTGGAAAGGGGAGGGAGGTGGGGAGCACTGGGGGGTGGTCTGGGATGGGAGTAAAAGACAGAAAACTGTACTGAAAAACAATTAAAAAAAAAAGAGTAGATCTGGTAAACCTAAGTAGTTGCTAATTTTTTTATTACACAAATCTTGAATTCCTGGCACCAAAGTTTAAAAATGCTGGGATCTGTAACATGATCATTTTCTCTAGGGCACATTTTTAACACCCTTTGATGAGTACAAATGCAACATCCTATTTGAGAACACAAACACTGTTTTCTCAGTACAATTAAAATAAAGTTCAGCAGCTGTCTTGGTGACTGCGGGGACTCACCTTAAACCTGAGTTATAGCATATTCTGTAGTCGATGGTTTGTTACTTTTTCAATAAAAATAGCAGCTATAATACTCTATCACCAAATATTCCGATGCAGCCGACTTCTGAGGAATTTCTTACTGTGTCTATAAAGTCAGCTACCACATTCCTTAAGCAGAATATAAAGAGGTTATTTCGTGAGGTCAAGGCTGACTTCTGTTAGGTGCACATCAGTGACAAATATACACAGGAACTGACCAAAACTTCTTCTTTACAGGATAAAATTGACTTATAATCTTAATTTATCTAAAGTTTTATTCTTGTTTTAATTTTTATTTTAATAGTTGTTCAAGTAGTTTTCTGTCTTTTATTCCCATCCCAGTCCACCCACCTGTAAAGTTTTATTCTTAAGAAGGGCTGTGCTTTCCACCTCTGACTGCAGGCCCTGCATATTCTGCAAAATCACCTAGAAGAGCCGCCCTGTTCCTTCTTCATCAGAGACAGACATGTCTTCTGCAACCGTATTTCTAAAACCTAGCAGCAGTTTCCAAGTGTCCCTTGGGTTTGAGCTTGTGTGCTGGTCCAATAAAAATTTGTTTTAAAGATCTAAAAGTTTAACCATTAGAACTAAACTGCAATATCTCTAAATCTCAACCTTTTTTTGCCCAGGTTCTTAGCAAAGATAAGGTAAAGTGACAAAAATTTTTGAAGTCTATTGTGCCCTTAAACTCTTGTTCTAATCTTGGCAGAAGATCTGAACTATGACCTTAGACCTGTTACGGGATCTTCAGATTCCACCATGCACCCCCCATCCTCCACTCTCTCTTTTTTTTCCCCTAAATTCACACTGACTGGCTGCATGGTGGAATCTCCACACTTTAGAAAATATATGTAAAAATAAAAAATGTATATACATATATACATTATTTATTTATTTTTAGAGAGAGGAGAAAGGAGGGAGAAAAAGGAGAGAAATATTGATGTGAGACAGAAACATTGATTGGTTGCCTCTCACAAGCCCTGAACTGGGGACCCGGCCTGCAACCCAGGCATGTGCCCTGACCAGGGACTGATCCAGCAACCTTTTGGTTTGCAGGCCAGCACTCAATTCACTGAACCACACCAGCGAGGGCTGAATTTCCACACTTACGATGATATACTGTTACTACTAATAGGGTCTAGGTTTAAATCGTCACAAAACTGTCGACCTCATCGACTCAAATTTATTTTCCCCTGGGAGTCTCTGTACATGTTCTAGCTTCTTCTAGTCTACAGATTTCTCTGGATTCTTTGTAGAATGAGTCTGGGTTATGGAAAAAGTTGTCTGTAGTTTTCGCTCATTCTGTGTTAAATGGTGTCACATATAGCAGTTCTTTCACCAGCCTGTGTAAATGCCATGACTGGAGTACCTTGCTTTTCTAAAATAGTTCAGTCTTATGCTCACTTGGCACTTTTGTGGGTCTGAGGCTGTCCATGCACTGGAGTCCTCCTCGCTGTGGCTGGCTCTGCAGGTCCAGGCTCATAAATTCTTCCTTTTAAGAGATGTCAGAAATCCACATGGAGTAGTTTTCAGATGGTCTCTTAATCTGGGTTACGAAAATAAGCCCTAATCTTTCATAATACTTTCTCACCAACAGGTGGCACTAATAATTCCCCTTAGTTTACTAGTACCCCAGCAGTAAGCCCTGTGTGGCATTTAGATCTAATCTTTCACACTTTCTGAGTCAAAACATAGCTGATTTTAAGAGTGCCTCAGGAAAAAGAAAATCCAGCATTTCTAATCAAGTCTTTGGCATATTGACTTTCTTGGATTACTGACTCATAAATCTAGTGTAGTCTCTTCTTTCATTCCCAGTTTAAACACCTTGATTAATCTCCCTGCAAAAGAAGGTGACTAGAAGTCATGAGAAAAACACAGAGGGAAATACGAAATCTGTTTGAGGATGTCCCTTCCCATAGGGCAAAGGATGACTTTGGCAGAAGGTTTTCTGGAAGAGAAAAAACTTGAGTTGGGCTAGTTGAAGAATGGGTGGAGTTTGGCTGGTGGGAGCGTGGAGGGAGGCTAATTCAGGTTGAGGGGTGCAGAGATGCTCATTCTAATGCTATGGTAACTTTCACAGTGCCTGCCTTTCAAAGAAGTCAGGGTTGCTGCTTCCCGATGACCATGAGGAAGGTAGTGATGGAGATGAGGATGACAACAGTGATGATAGCTGCTAGTACTTAATGAGTATGTTTCCCTTGTGCCCGGCACTGTGATAAGCACTCTGCCATGGGTCATCTCATTGCTCATCACATCTGCCCTTCCATACGGGCACAGTGATCTCTGTCTTAGAGATGAGAACACAGAGGCACAGACAGCCTGAGTAACTAGTGGTGTGAGGGTTTGCTGAAGTGTGGCATATTCATTTTCCTGTTTTCAGAGTAAAAAAATCAACTGAGCTAAAACGAGTTTGTCAGAAGCCTAGAAAACACATCAATGTTTCCTCTCTTCCTTGGGAGAGAGCAGAGAAAGGCAAAGCAGAGCTCACTTGGTGTGGGTGACAAGGAACTGAGTGCCCCTGGCCGTTTGGAGTCAGGCCTTCTTTCACGTGTGCCTGAACCGCCTGGTCCTGCCCATTAGACAAGGGTTCTGTGAAGGGAAGCCCGTGGTTGACCCCACAACTCTCAGAGGCGCGCACTGCTCACAAGGGAGGTAGGAGGCTCCTGGACACAGGCTGCCTTGCACCAAGACTCCGGTTGTCACTGTTGCTTATTTCGGTGTATATACTCTGACCTCAGTTTCTTCACATGCAAAATGGGGGTGATGGTACCTGCCTCTTGGGGGTATAGGATGGATTAGATAGGATGACATAAAATGCTGGTGGCAACAACAGCACGGCCACCACTTACCTGCGCTTATCTCTCGCAGAATGCCTGGTCATCCATTCTGACATCTCCTAACACCAAACCATCAATATCCCTACACTAACTAGTCTGCAAACATTTCAGATCCAATGGGTTTCATGTTAATTTCTCTCAAAATAATATTCTTGTCTCACCACCATGCTGTACACCTGGAACTAATACAAAATAACATCTAATGTAAACTGTAATTGAAAAACAAGATTTTAAAAAAACTTTCCAATGCTCAAAATTTTAGCTTTTAGATAAGAAATAAAAGAAAGTTTTATCTAATTAATTCTTATGCTTTGTCCTTTTAGAGTATGATCTCACTATTACTAGGTGACCAGAAGGGATGAATGCCAAGCCACTGGGTCTTCCACAGAGTCCAACGATGGTGTAGTTTCGCAAGTGGAGGAAATATGTATATTTTGAATGGGATGAGAAACCCTATTACTCACTTCCCTTTCCTCCCTGCAGAGTGTACTGAGAACATTAAGTAACGGTTTATGGTTGACTCAGCATCGCTCGCTGGGATGTTAGTTGTTAAGTGCGCTCTGAAAGCGGGGCCCTAAGGACTGTTTTGATGGGTATGGACAGCCGCTGGCAGCTGTGTGCATCTGGGGCCTGGGAAAGCTGGCCCGAGACTGGCGGGAGCGGTGCCACGTTCGAAGTGCGTCGTTCCTTTGGGGCTATCCGATCATTGACTAAGTGGTTGGTGATATTAAGAAATCATTGGTTGTGGTTTTAGATGTGATAATGTGTAGTTACATTTAAAAAAAAAATAATACATGCATCTTTGAAAGATGCTTATTGAAATCTGAATTGATAATATGATTGAGTTTTGCTTGAAAGTAACCTAATTTGAAGTGAGGAGTGTTAGTGAGGGATAGAATTGGAAACAAGATTGACCAAAATCCAGCAACTGCTATTAAAGCTGGGTGACAGGTGTATGGCAGTTCCTTATATTCTTTTCTCTATTTTTGCATAATTTTGAAATTTTCCATAATAAAAAAGATTTTTTAGGTTCATGGTTCTGAGTGAGGGTGGAAAGGCCCCCACCCTGAGTAGGAGTGTGCAGACTCGGTGCGGTTCAAGTCCTGTGGGCTTATCAGAGACCCACCGTGAGCTTTCCTTGGTATCTGGGAGTGACTTTGTGTCACATGTCAGTGAGCACGCAGCCCGTGTCTGGTGAACACTGAATGAATAAATGAAAGCAAAAAGGCCCAAAGCCCTGACCCTTCTCCTCTTGTCTTTGCAGTGGAGCCCAGGGGGAGTATGCTGGGCTGGCCACTATCCGAGCCTACTTAGAAGGGAAAGGCGAGGGACACAGGACGGTGAGTATGGACGGGTGGTGTGTGCTCACTGCTGGGCGGCAGTGGGCCTAGCTCCCGGGGTCCCTTTTTTTCTGTTGCACAGTCCCTCTAAGCCTTCTTGGAAGCAGCTGCAGGAACATATAATCAAGAAGCAAATTTCTCTGGGTTGGCCACTATGATTCTTGCTTCCAAGACACTTCACTGGACCATTTCGAGGAGAAACATGCGGAGATAAAAGGCTTTGCTCAAACCCTGTCTGTAAAAGTCAGCCAGTTGGCTGTAAAACTGCTCTCCTGAGGGAGCCAAGGGAGTAAGGGGTCGGAATGCTGCCATCCAGGCCTCCTCTCCGTGGCTCAGACCTGGCCCCAGGCCTGCACAAAGGGCAGAGACTGAGCTTCAATGCTTCTGTACCTCCTACTGTGCCTAAGCACAGTTCTGGTCATATGTGGGCTCAAAAATATTTATTGAGTCAATAAATGCTGTATTAAGTGACTGTCGGCTCTAAGCACCAAAAGAAGACATGGAACAGAATTCCTGGTCGTGCTTTATCATTTGCTTTAGGTATGAGAGTCTGGTCTCCAGGGTCCAAACTATCCTTGGGGGCCCTCGTAGGTTCTGGCAGGTACTAATGGGCTTGACAGGACCCCCGATCTCCAGAAGCAGTGCCTTTGGCATTTGATCTGGTACAGGCTTCACGTGGTGGCTGAAGGAGGTCTGTGCTCTGGGGCCTTCACTCTGGCGACGACCAATGCTGAGCTAGAACTTCCCCCGAATTCAGAGGTGGGGTTCTTAGAAGGAGCAGTGAGTAGGAGTTAAGAGCAGGTCAAAAGCATCTGCCGATCCCGGGAGAGTTGGAGAAAGGGGCGCTCGGATGGTTCTGGCTGCCTAAGTAAGTGGGATGTAATAGGTGGTGGCCCGATCTTAGTCCATTCCTGGTTTTATTAAAACTGGGATTGTTTATGGCTAGTTGCCTGGATTTCGCAATGAGAGAATCTAAAAAACGGTTTCACTTGCCTTTCAAAAAGGGGGAGGAAATAAGACCATTTTCTCTCTCATTCCCTTGCTTAGTCATTCTGATTCCACAGGTGTGTTTTCCCAGACATTTGACAGGGCCGGGGAACAGAACTGATTTTCAAAGATCTTTGAAAACCAAGACATTCGCTAGCTGAACAAGTTATTGAATACTGGCTACGTGCGAGGCCCTGTGTGTGCCAGTCCAGAGACACAGTCCCTCACGTTCCAGCCGGTTTTTTTCACTTGCTTTTTCTTGTGGTTTTGAATTCCTCAGCTTTCTAAGGAAGGATTAGTTTAGAACTACATAATTGTTTTTGGACCACAGAGTCTCAGCACTGTCATAGAATCAGAAAGGAAATGTTGAGGCTCCCGTTGTCCAGTGAAAGGATAATAACAGAAAACCGACATTAAAAGTTCCCTCTTCTGTTTTTCCTCCATGGCCTCCCTGTACTGAGGTAGCCCCTGGAGCTCCTTGTCAGTGATTACGCTCTTTAACCACGGGACGTCTGGGTCTCCCGGGGAAGGATCTGTTCATCCTAGTGGCCAGCTCCACGATGCTCCCCTCCCTGACCCCACTCGGCCCCTGCTTTATGGTATTCATAGAAGGCCAGCCAAGAGCTGATGACAGAGGGTGAGCTAAAATCCAGGTTCCATCACTCTGTGAGGCCTCTCACCTCTCGTTGTTTCCCAGTTCTCCAGTCTGGCACCCAGAAGTATCTGAGAATGTCTATAAGCTGGGGGCCAGGCTGGAAAGGGCAAAGAGGAAAGCTGAGAGACCTTTGGATTGGGCCTTCCTTCTGTGACTCACAGATTCTTTCCAGCTCCTTGACCCTTTCTTTGTGTTTTCCAGTCTTCCCTTCTCTTCCTGTTTCCTTGCATGTGATGTTTCTTCTGGCCCCACGGTCCACAGTGCTGTCACTGATGTGTTGTGAGGACTCTCCCATCCTGAAGGACAGAGAGGGGCTGACGCTGCATTTTTAGGCAGGGAAGGTGGCCCACTCGCTGAGTCTGCAGAAATACAGGACCCATCCTCTGGAGATGTTGGCATCCTCTTTAGATTAAAGATTTTAATTAAAGCCAACTTTTTTAGTTAGAGAAGAAGAAAATGACTTACTTACACCAGAGAAGTCTGAGACAGCTGCTCTGGCGCAGTAGAGGAACGGAATCCAGTGAGATAAGAAGTGTGGGGAAGTCGTGTGCCACGGAAACACCCAGGCTCCCGACGTTTCTTGTTTTAAGCCATTTTCAGAAGTTTTTCTTCACTTTGCTTCAGGGGTTCCTAAATTGCAACGGCCAAGTTCTTGATTTGCCAGTTTAATTTGGGAAAATGCAAATTTATTTAACAAATTCTTATATCACGAGTACCATGTGCTGGGCAGTCTCCTAAACACTTCGTAACAACTCAGTTTGCTAGTCAGGTTTGCGAATTAAAGACTGAATTTCGTATACAAAGGACAAACATTGACACACACACATATACAAAAGAACCCCACCAAAAAAACACCTCCCCAAATTCTGTATGTACTTTTCTCTCCCTAATTTCCTGAGGAAAAGTGATGGCTTTTGGTTGTTCAGTTATTACTATCAGTGAGGAATTGGTTTCTCCTGCCAAGGAGCATTCCCCCTGAGTCCTTCAAGGGTGAATTGAGCTGTGTTGGTCTACACCAGACACGCTGGGGACTTAGTAAAACGCAGCATCTTCAAATGGGCATAAATGTACCAAAGTGGATTAGTTTTGGATAAACTAAAACATCAAATCTGTGTCCTGTTGTTTCCATGCCCCTCATAACACCACAATTCTATATGTGAAAAAGTTAACATTAAAAAAATAGTTTCCTAAATCTAGCCCTGGCTGGTGTAGCTCAGTGGATTGAGCGCGGGCCTGCGAACCAAAGGATCAAGGTTTGATTCCCAGTCAGGGCACATGCCTGGGTTGCAGGCCAGTTCCCAGCACGGGACGCACGAGAAGTAACCATACATTGATATTTCTCTCCCTCTCTCCTTCCCTTCCCTTCTAAAGATAAATAAATAAAATCTTTAAAAAAAAACCAATTTCCTAAATCTATATAGGAAATCAGAAATGTCTAACAGCAACATAGAAAAGAATCATTGACAAAACCACTGAGATTTTTTTCTTTCTACTACTTCTTGTGTCAGAATGTGCACTGGTTTTCAGTTGCTGCTGTAACAAATTACTACAAAATTAGTAGCTTAAAATAATACAGATTTATTTTCTTACAACTAGTGGAGACCAGTGTCTGAAATTGGTTTCACTTGGCTAAAGCCGAGGCATTGGCATGGCTGGTTCCTCTGAAGGATCCAGGAGAGAACCCGTTTCTTTGCCTTTCCTTCCCAGTTTCCGGAGGGCCCCTGCACTCCTCGGCCCCCTCCCGCCCTCATTCCAACCTCTGTTCAGGCATCACATCTGCTTCCTTTGTGGTCCTATCTCATCTGCCTCCTTCTGGTGAGAACATTAGTGGATACACGTGGAGCCAAACCTATAATCCAGATTTCAAGATCCCATTTTAAGATCCTAATCTCTCGTCTCAAGACCCCTAACTCAAAGGCCCTGGCTGGTGGATCTCAGTGGATTGAGTGCGGGCTGCGAACCCAAAGGTTGCCAGTTCAATTCCCAGTCAGGGCACATGCCTGGGTTGCGGGCCAGGTCCCCAGTGGACGCCACATGAGAAGCAACCACACATTGATGTTTCTCTCTCTCTTTCTCACTCCCTTCCCCCCCCTCTATAAATAAATAAGTAAAATCTTAAAAAAATAAAGACCCCTAACTCAATCACACCGGCAAAGTTCCTTTTGCCATATGAGGTAACATTCATGGATTCTGGGGATTAGGGTATGGGCACCTTCAGAGGCCCATTATTCAGTGCACCACTGGGTGATTGACATTTTTAGCTTGAATGTTTTTATTTCAGCAGAACTTCCCTCATATGAATTCTTAACTGAGGCGTTTAACAAATATTTTATATTCGTTTTTAACACTCGCCTTGATAAATGTCCTGTCCCTAGGGATCCTTTCATCCAAAGATCCTTTGGTAGAATAAAAATACCTTGTGAGAAAGGAGAAGTGACTCTAGCTTTGGGCCTGAGAAATTAAAGAGAATTTAATACAAATGGGAGGCGTTTGAACAAGGAAAAGAATTTGAAGACGGCACAGCATAACCAGCATGAAACCAGTAGCCATTTAAAAGAGACACAAACTTTCTGTCCGCAGAAGACTGACAAAGTAATTTCACGTGTGCCTCTGGTTATAGTTCTCTTTTCGTACACGTGTATTTTTACTAAGTAGACGCCTTTGCTGTGTTTGAGGAACAGCTGTAAGCTAAGTTTCCCTTTTGAAAGCCCATTTTACAATGTGCATGCATTTCTTTTCAGGGGGTTGCAATATTGTTGCTGGGATAAAAGAAAACAAAGCAAAAAAAGGAGGATTATTTTTCAGGGTGCTTGTTGCTTTTTTTGTTGTTCTCTTAGAAAAAGTCCCTGATGCGTTTTCCTGTATTGAGGCATCGGCAGATCTACCAGAGCACGCGTTTTCACCTGTGTTCATGTGATTTGGGGGAGTAAATGAAAATGATTTAAACCTGGGAATTCTAACATTGCCCCCCACCCCCTTTCCATAAGAAGGTCTTTAAGCTCTAGCTCTTGAGACACTTTTTCTTGACTTTTTCAACTTGATGTGACCCCACCCACCCCCCGCCCTTTCCCTCATTCCAAGTTCCTCCAGCACCTGTGGGCTTTAGACATTGGTTTCTGCGTTCGGCAGCGCTGTCAGTGAGCAAGTCGTGAGAACACAGGGCACGGGTGGACTCGATTTTATGCTTAGTTGATGATTCTCCTGGAGTCTAACAATTCGTTGCACAGAATAAGCAGCCCATAAATGATGATGTAATTTGTGCATTGACACTGGGAGACCTTGGCTTTCTGCTTCCATTCTCATGTCTCCCTGTTCCCAGCAGAGCCAAGCAGAGCGCCGACCCTGTGATGTGTGCATTTGAGTCCCAGAGTTGAATTCCAATCTTTTGTTCTTGTGAGATGGTTTCTGCACATTATAACTGAGACAAGGTTAGAATAAGCCCCGACCTATTTTGGTGTGCTGTGATAAGGGAGGAGAGTACTTAGGGCACATTATTTGGGGATCCAAATGGAAACTCCTCTCATGGACATTGTTTTGCACTTCAGTAACGATGACGCTGCAGCGGATTTCAAGGCGCTGGTGGTCAGTTTAAATAAAGGACACGGCGCCTATTTTGTTTGTGCTCCGGGCATGTTGTAGGACTTTGCTGTCATTGTGAATAGCCTGGTGATTATTTTTTCTCCTTCCTTCCTTTCATTCCATTTCTAAGGTTTGCCTCATTCCAAAATCAGCTCATGGAACCAATCCTGCAAGTGCCTACATGGCAGGCATGAAGATCCAGCCTGTGGAGGTGGATAAATACGGGAATATTGACACGGCTCACCTTAAGGCCATGGTACCCATCTTCCATTCAACAGATGGGAGAGGTCTGGGTTGGGAAGAGGCGGTGGGGATCAGGGACTGGATGGTTTCTATCCATATTATCTTCTGTTCCATTATAATTTTAAAAACTGCAATTCCTCCTCTGAATGGGTCTGGGGAAAATGACATAAAATCAGAAAACCTAACTGTTTCTATAAGAACAATAAAAAGGAACAGTCATATTTTTTTGTCCAGAAGAAAGCTGACCATAGTCTACTTTACCACTTCCTTCACCCACAGGGAGAAGGTCCTTTAAATTGAAATTCCATCCTGTAATTTATGCATGTGTAAGAAACTGAATGAATTATTCATGGTGGTAGTAAGGGTATTCCTTGCAGGACCTGCCTACTCCTGCCCAACCTACCCCTCCTTCCTCCATTAATAATCAGACTGGCGGTCACAGTTTTTCTGTCTCTGTGTTGGGAAATAAAACCTAAGTGTAGATTTTGCAAATGTCTGCGGCCATCCCAGCCATGAATTTCCGGAGGCATTCCACTCTCCTTCCTGAAACACCAACCCCCACCCCCAACCTCCCAACCTCCAGGAAGAGGTTGCCTAGCAACCGTATCTGCTTTCCACTGGTGGACTGGAGGCTGCATCTGAAGAGAGGAGGAAATCAGTTGAATAGCAATGTGATTTTGTCAGGGTTATTAGGCATGGAGTCTGGGAACTTCAAGTAACTGATTTCAAAGGGAAGCTGAAAATACACAGCACTGCTCATCTCTCATCCACCTCCCCTCTTCCATCATGCCACAAAGTTTTTACTGACAAATATTCTGGGCCTGTAGTTGTAATCATAAAGTCTCTCCAGTGTAGGCTATGGCCTTAAACATTCTTTTAAAATTTTTCACACAAGTCTGCTCTGACTTGCTGGCTAGAAAAATGAACTTTTTATATGCTTGCCTTTTAGATATGCTTGCCTTCTCTCAAAAGGAGAAACGAGGGAAATATTTATATATTTATCAGAGCAGGAACACTCCTTGTTGGAAATCTAATTTCAACGGGATAGGAGGGAAAGGGAGTAAGTGTGGATATGGAAACATAAACAGGGAGAGTTTAACTGTGAGAATAGACATGTCTGGAATCAAAAAGATCTGAAATAATCACCAAGATGACTGAAAGGAAAACCACTTTGGGATGCTGAGCCCAACATATCTAAAACACCCGAACAGTCACCTTGGTCTTGACCATGGAGATCCAGCCTGGAGGGATCTTGTTATTTCCTTGGAATGACTAATGAAGGGAGTAATGGCTGTGGATCTTTTACTGTTGTCATACTTTGAGACAATTTCAGAAGTGAAAAGATCAAGGCTTCATTTTTCTTAATCCTTTAAAATAAAAAGGAAGGGTTTGACCTAGAAAGAAAAGTCTCCTCCTTGGTGTCTTTGTGCCCTTTCCTACCCCACAGGTGGATAAACACAAGGAGCACCTGGCAGCGATCATGATTACATACCCGTCCACCAATGGGGTGTTCGAAGAGAACATCAGCGACGTGTGTGACCTGATTCACCAACATGGGGGCCAGGTCTACCTAGACGGAGCAAATATGAATGCTCAGGTGGGCAATATGCGATGGGCTTTCTGAGAAAACTGTTACGTGAAAACTTCTTTTTTTTTTCCTTTTTAAAAGATTTTACTTCTATATTTTTAGAGAGAAGAGAAAGAAGGAAACATCCAAGTGTGGTTCCCTCTTGTGTGCCCCATACCGGGGACCTGGTCTACAACCCAGGCATGTGCCCTGACTGGGAATTGAACCGGCAACCCTTTGGTTTGCAGGCCGGCACTCAATCCGCTGAGCCACACCAGCCATGGCTCTTTTCTCTCACTTCTTGACAGTTGCCTTAAAGCATGATACTGAGTTCAGAATTGAAGCTGACTTTATTGCCAATTTCAAACAAAGTACCCCAATTTCACTGGGTTTATAGATCCTAGACGAGGTAGTGGGGCATGTTGGGGAGGAGGCAAAGAGGTTGAAAGGAAACAGGGAAAGAACTGAATGCCCTTAGCTCTTCAGGGGTATGATCCCTTTTGGGGGTGCTACTGGCAAGAAGTTCACCTGGCTGCCTTCATGAGGGAATCCAGACCCCAGCTCTGGCCAGAGGGGAACGTTGATCTGCCATTCACCTGGCTTCAGCTTCATCAGTATGAAACTTCTGAATAGCTCTGCCCTGAAGGGCAGAGTCTGACTACTGGGAAGGGGGAGGGGTGCCGTCTGTGTAACGTGTGCCTCTGAGGAAGTGCTGTAGGAGCCATTAGAGCAAGAGGAGTGTCATGATCTCTTTCAGACTCTTAATTTATTTTTCATTTTTTGCTTCTTTTACTATTTTGGACTCTTTCTGCCTTTTTTCCCCTTCTGTCCAATTCTCCGAGTAGGTGTAGTCCAGGGATTGTTTATTGCTTCAATAACATAAATACGTTCTTTACCATGTTCAAAATCAGCCCTAATGCCAAAGTGGCTGGGACGTCTGTTGAATGTTGTCGTTGGCATCGGGATAGTCCCAGGAAAACTGTCAGCCTCCCTTCCCCTCCCTGGGCTCAGCATCTTCTCGGGAAACTCTTCAAGTCCCTTCCGTCAGGGCTCATGAAGCCAGCCCTGCAGCGGGAGTCGAACTGCCGGGGTGGGGGGAAATTTGCCCGCTTCATTACTCCCCTTTCTTGTACTGGGGCACTTCCTTCCCTCGCTCTTGGGGTGGGTAATTAGGAATTGACTATATATTCAAATCTGTATTTTAGAATCTAAATTAGGTTCAACGGTCAGTTGCTGTTTCCACAGAAACCACAAACCACGCTGCCTATGGAATGCCAGGCTTTGCCTGCAGAACTCAGCCAGAATCGAGGATGCACTGTGAACAGCTCTGCCTGCCTTTCCTCTGGGGGAGGGGCACAGCGAACAGCATGGCCGCCTCTCCACAGCACCCCTTCAAGTTCTTGACTTTTGCTTTTGGCTCTTTCCCTTTGTGGTAGGTGGGAATCTGCCGTCCTGGAGACTTTGGGTCTGATGTCTCACACCTAAATCTTCACAAGACCTTCTGCATTCCCCATGGAGGCGGCGGCCCTGGCATGGGGCCCATCGGAGTGTGAGTTCTGGGCCACTGGTTTCAGCATGGTTTTGGAGACTGAGAATGAGAGAATGGCCCAAACTCGCTATCAGTCCCAGTGAGGTCTTCAAGTGTTGAGGTCACCTTCCTAAGCAGTGTGCCTATAGGGCTGGGGGCGGAGTGGTGAAGGGACCATATGGTCCAAAGAGGACCATAATGAAATTGTATTAACCACAGTGTTTCATTGGCCATAATAAGCTCCCGTTCATGCACAGAGAGGGCATGTTTATTAACAGAGTATGAAGAGGAGCTTTACCAGAGTATTATAGATCAGAACTGGCATATCAGCGCCTGGAAGTGCTTTTCAGACCTCGGCTTCCAAGCACCTTTTTTTTCTTTCTTTCTTTCTCTTTAAAATCAGCTGATGGTTACATTGGAAATGAATTATCTACCATCAACAATAAAAGAACTCATAGTAAAAATGTGGCTTCCAGGAGCTGTGGGGCAGGGTACGTGGGGAGTTGAGAGAGGTTAGTGAGAAGGTACAAACTTTCAGCTCTGAGAGGAATAAGGTCTGAGGACCCAATGTGTGACATGGTGACTGCAGTTTGATAGCACTGTATCGGGTTGGCCAGGAAGTTCATTTAGTTTTTCCATCAAATAAAAACCACATTTTTCATGTTCGCCAATAACTTTATTGATTTGGATATTTTGAATATGTTGCTGTCTCCCGCTATTGGATTCTTGTGGGTAGAGGCCAGGGGTGCTGCTAAACATCTCCCAATGCATAAGACAGCCCCACAGCAAAGAATCATTTGGCCAGAATGTCAATAGTACCAAGAAACTTCGCAAACCACTTATGACATGTTCGGTCAGTCACAGCACCTTCTCTATATACTGCACAAATCTTTTTTTGTGTTTCAGCTGTGTTTTTACCTTTCTTGAAATAATACAGCATAATATGCCAAAATTGTTGCATATCTTCTTCCATCTTCGATATTAAAATGGCTGCACAAAAATTCACCACTTTTGATAAGTTCTTTTTTACTTTTTAATTTTTTGATGTGTTTTTAATTGTTCTAATTTAAAAAATATTTTATTGATTATATTGTTACAGTTGTCCCATTTTTTTCCTCCCCTTTATTCTCCTCTGCCCTGCAACCCCCTCCCACCAGCATTTTTCCATGGGTGGTACATATAAGTTCTTTGTTTTCTCCATTTCCTATACTATTCTTAACTTCCCTTGTCTAGTTTGTAACTACCATTTATGCTTGTTATTCCCTGTACCTTTCCCTGCATTCTCTCCCTTTCCCCTCCCCACTGATAACCCTCCATGTGATCTCCATTTCTGTGATTTTGTTCCTGTTCCAGTTGTTCTAGGACCCTGTGGGTCTCTCCAAAGAACTCTCCTGTGAGGCTGGGAGTTTATTCCACCTCCGCAACCCCCACAGGTTTTTATAGCCAGAGGTTTTTGAGGCTTTATTTTCCCCATGTTGGAAAACTGGGTTGCGCGGTCTGTCTCATTCCCCACTTGTTCCTCCTGGTTTATCTGCATGTGAATGTGGGACTGCCCAGTCTGCTAGCCGCTGCCTTGCTGTGAATCCTCTCTGTCCCTCCTACCAGTCTAAATGAATGTTTCTTCTTTAACTCCTGGGTTGTCAGACTTCCGTACAGTTCGATTTTCTGGCAGTTCTGGTTCTTTTTTGTTTTTTAAATTTGTTGTTGTCTTTCTTTTGGTTGTGCGAGGAGGCACAGTATATCTACCTATGCCTCCATTTTGGCCGGAAGTTCCCTGATAAGTTCTTTTGTAAATGCACGCTGATATGACAGCTGTCACAACACAACCTAACAAAATTGTTTCAGATGAAGTTAAAGACAACTAAGCACCACTAGAGCCATCATAGAGAAAAAACTGAATGTACTTTTTGACTAACTCAATATCTATAGTCAAAATTTGCTAAGAGAGTAAAACTTAAATGTTCTTATCCCCACTCCCCCAAAATGAATTGGATGTGAAGTGTTAAGCACTTTGTAGCTTGAATTCTTATTAGATCTGATATGAGTAAGCAGGAAACAAAACTTATCATTAGAAATAACTGGATCAAGTCAAAATAAGACCAAATAATACCATGGCTGTTATATCATTTTACACTGTGAGGCGGCATCATGAAAAGGAGGCTGAGTAGCCATACCCTGAGCTTCAGTCTTCCAAAACTGTGCCAAAGGGGCCAGTCTTCAGGGTTGCCAGGGTCCTGACCCCCTTTTTTCTGCTTTCCTTTGTGATGATATTTATTTATTGTGAGTGGAAGAGGCCTAGTGCTTCAGCTCTGGGGAAGGCGGGGTGAATGATGTTCACATGCAGCCTTTGGTGTGTAGCTTCTTCTCGGCAGCACCCTTCTGTATCCCTTAGATGCCTCGGGAAAGAGTGTGGGCTGTGGGCCTGGGAGGGAGCGGGTACGGGGCTGGAAGTCCCCCCATCCTGGGGTGCACATGGCTCTGCAGGCTACCCCGTGGCTGCCTGCCTCCCTCTGTCAAATCCTCTGCCACAGTTCTTGTCCGGTGGGCCATGCTTCCAGCGAAGGAGGAAGGAAGGAACAGCTTCCTGAACAGCTGCCTCTTTGCTGAAGTCAGGTCTCTTCCATTGACAGAGTTCCTCTCTCAGGAACAGAGCTTCCTGACAGGGCCCAACACCTACTTGTTCAGCTGGGCTGGATCTTTTTACAACTTTTGAATTTGTATTTAAAAACTACAGGAAGAAGCATCTTGCCCCTTTTCTGCCCAATCATCCTATCATTTTGGGAAAGCCAGATGAGGATGCCCGGCCTGTGGGTACTGTCAGTGCAGCCCCGTGGGGCTCCAGCTCCATCTTGCCCATCTCATGGGCTTATATTAAGGTGAGAGCTATGGGTGTGGAAGAGGGGATGTGGATGTGTTGGTGGGGAACTGAGGTCACAGGCTTCCTTCTTAACTTAAAAATGTAAAAAGTCCATGATCTGAGCTGTGGTCAGTGAAGATGGCCGATGACTTCGGATGGAAGAAACCTTCCTACAGAGGTCAGCTGAAATTCATTTTATCTCATCCTCGTTATGCTATTTCCTTTGGGTTCTCAAAGTGGGTTTAACATCAGAGAAGTTAACACACCAGACATATTTTTCCAGACAGAGTTAAGTTCTATGAGTCATGTGGATGTTCTGGCCACGTCATTTGGTTTCCTGTAGGATTTATACCTCCTCTTGCAAGTGAAAAAACAGTGTGCATACTAATTATTACACTTGGTTGAGATCCTGGGATAAATTTTAGAAACCCATCTCCCCTCGCTTTATATTCCTTGGAAGCCGGGAGGATAAGAGGAGAAGTAGCAGAAATTTGTTCATGCGGTGGTTTCCTAAAGCTCTTTGCCCTTCACAGTCTGTGGAACTGGACTCTCAGGGGTAATTAGACTTTGTCAGGGAACAGGCTCCCTTCCTATGTGTTTCTCTACAAAACACGAGGGCCAAAGTTTATACGGCTCTTGTTCAAATGGGCCTGCCCGCCTCCTGGGCCGATGAGACTGCATTGTACGGGAACACTTGTTCGGCTGCTAATCAGAGCAGCCTTCCCCGACTGGCTCCCCTCCTCAGAGGAAGGGTGGCTTCTGCTGAAACAAAACCCCAAACTCAGCTATGCAAATCAGGCCGGATGACTCTCTGGGGCTGCCTGTTATTCTTGAACAGTGTGGCATTTATGATACTTAGGGAAAACTTTCCGGGAAGCTGGAACAACAATTCTGTACCTCAGGGACTAAATCCTGCTTTTTAAAATGATCCTTGAGTTGTTTTACAAATAGTAACAGCCAACACAGTCACAGGAAAGGCCTGCTTCTTTGCAGACAGAATCTAATTCCCAGCTCCCTTTTGGTCTCAAGGTCCTATAAACCTGGGTTATTTGTTACGAACCTCTTTGGGTTGGAGGTGATTTCCCACATATAGAAAATAATTTCCCATTTATATAGAAAATAAATGCCCCACGCTGATTTGGCCATAAGCCAGGAACACTAGACAGAGCCTCAGTTTAAAAGTAAAGTATTGTGAATAAAATAGGGTTTAAGATACCCATTTGACTTCGGACCCTTTCTTTGTTTCAGGCTGTTGTTACTTATCACCAGGAGAACTACCTGTTCTCTCCCTGTTTCAGTCCATCTTGGACACTCCCTACAGGACTGCTAACCCGCTAAGGGCCCAAACTCACCCCTCGCTTCCCTTTGCAGTCACCACTGGGTCTCACTCCTCTAGTAGAATCCTTAGGGGATTGTCCCCAAATTCACATGCCTAGGTTCCAGAGAGAATCAAATTGGGCATATACGGTGCAGGGCTTGGGCCAGCAGCAGGCTGCTCTGTAACTCTGATGCACAACTCGAGAGCCAGCAGCTGTCTGGACCAAGTCCAAGTCCTTCCTAGCAAAGGTCTGAGGCTTGCAAGAGGTGGTCACAACTCACCAGGCTCTACACAGTAAGTCCCAGACTGCAGCCCTGGTCTTCCTTCCTACCCCTAAGGTTTTGCCATTCTTCTCACCGGGAGTGACTTCCTCTTTCTCGTCTATCCCAATTCTACCCATTTTTAAGTTTCCATTCAAGTTCTAACTCTTATTCTAGGAACCATTTTTTTATCAGCCTGGCAAAATGTGTCCTCTCCTTACTTTGGACTTCAGTGCCCCTGTTATTTTATCTGATGCTTTTTCATGTGCTTTACATTAGTTTTGTATTTAGTGCATATCAAGCCTTCACCGTACATGATGTATCCTGGGGAGAAAATGGCAGTAAAAATTGTGTAGTCTTGACTTCAAGCTTTTTGCTGGCGATGATGTTCACCCCATATAGTCACAGGGGCTTCTGACCCAGCAGAAAAGGATACGATTGAACCCAGCAGTTGTTCAATGGCCTTGACTGTGTACAGTTGGAAGACAAACCATATAAAATTGATTCAATGGGGATTTTGGCCCAGATCCCATGGGATTCTTGGCAGTTATCAAGACATCTCAAATTCACAGTAAACAAACAAAAACTCCCCTAAAAGATTTTAACCTAAAGCCAATTCATTTTCCTTTTTAGATTAACACAATAGTCAGCAGTGAATTTTGCCCGGCTCTAGGCTTTGTTATTATAATAAGAAGTGTAAGATTACTGTTTAAAGAAGAAAACCAAAAATTATTTCAGGCTTAGAGAGGACTGACAAATGTTTTTGTTAGTATTTCCCACTCGTCCCTAATTTACAGGTTGATGGTGGGCTGACTTCCTTTTGGGGGGATCTCTCCAGGGTGTCTTTGTTTAGTGCCCACGGGGTTTACCTGTTCCACCATTGACGGCTCTTTCCCCCTCTGTTGCAGATGATGGGAGGCAAAGGCCTTAAACAAGCTACGGAAATTGCTATTTTAAATGCCAACTACATGGCCAAGCGATTGGAAAAACACTACAGAGTTCTTTTCCGGGGTGCAAGAGGCAAGTATTAACTTTAGTCTATCATCGCTTTGTTTTTTCCTTGGCCAAACCAAGTTTGACCGAGTAGATGTGGTTTCCTGAAGTGGGTGGAAAGCATGTGTTTCTTAGCATATACCATAGAAAAGTATAGAGTTGTTAGAAATAACTTCAACTTAGTGAACAGTTCAGGAATATCAGCATTTGCAAGGCTCTGTGATGAAGTTGGTTCACATGGCCCAGGCCAACACCACTGAGAGATAGACACACAAACGTCACAGGCTCCTTACCTCACAAAGTGACATGGGAATGCCCCCAAAGAGTAGAGGAATTCAGATTGGGCAGAGGCAGGACGGAATAGCCGGGAGAGCCTTCTGGGAGGAGCCGTTTGAGATGAATCTGGAAGGAAGTGTGGTAGAGTCCAAGCGAACAGAGATCCAGGAGGCAGCCAGGGACACGGGAGTGGCCTGGCTGGTGGGAATGTTGAGTGGGTTGAAGGGTGGGGTAGGAGGGGAGGGAGTGGATGAGGATGAGTTGGGAGAGGTGTCATGGGGCCTTGAAGGTCTTGGAAGGCTCTGGACTTTACTTTGGAGCCAGAAAGGTTTTTGAGGAAAGGAATAGAAGATTAAGAGAATGTTGAAATTGTTAAGGTAGTAGCATGGGATGAACATGCTATTAGAAGTAGAATCAGCCCTGGCTGGTGGGGTAGGAGGTTGGAGCATCATCCTGTAACTCAAGGGTTGCAGGTTCGACTCCCAGTCAGGGCACATACCTAGGTTGCGGGTTCGTCCCTGGTCCAGGCACAAGTGCGTATGATCCTCCGTCCTGGGGTAGATCCCTAGTCTGGGTGTGTAGGAAGGTAACTGACAGATGCTTCTCTTGCACGGATGTTTCTCTCTCTCCCTTCCCCTCTCTCCCTTTAAAAAAGCAAATGAAAATGTCCTCTGGTAAGAATTAAAAAAAAAAAGAATCATTGAAAGTTATTGATGAGTTGAGTATAAAGAAAATTTTAGGTAAACCTTTAAGCTCTTAGGCTGTAATAGAGGGGATAGATGTAATAGATGGAGGAACAAAGTCACCCTGGAGGTGACAGGAGGGGTGGTGCCAGGTAGACACAGCACATTGGCTGTGGGCTCAGAATCCAAGGGCAGAAACAGCGGGGACTTGGCGCAGAGAGACGGCGGTCGGTAAGTAGTGCGCCCAGACCTCAGCCACAGGAATGAGGCCCCTCTTTGGCTTTGGGTTTCTCTGGCCCAGGAGGAACATACATTTACCTCTGTGATTTTTCATTTAAAGGCTGGTCTTCCCTTATAAATATGTACCCAAAGGGATCGTTCTAGCGCTTGAAAATAGAAAAGGACTAAATAACCAGAGCTCTGAAAAGCTCCCCAGAGAGTAGGCAAGAAAGTTGTGGGCAGTCTGTCTCTAAGCAGCACAATGAAATGCTTCTGAAGTGGATATTAAAGAAGCCACCAGGGCGACTCATTAATTCAAATACGTCTCTTGCACCGAGAAATGCATCCTGCTTATGTATTGACTTTCGGGGATTGCTTCAGTGTTTGTTTTGCTTGGTTATGTAATAATGTATAGACACTCAACAGGGAAAAGTTGGCAAATAAAAAAGTATGGGGAAGAAAATGTAAACGATCCATAGTTCTATCCAGCAGACATAACTACTATTAATATGTTGCCGTATTCCTTGTCATCTTAGTTTTAGACAGTTGAGATCATATTGTAAACACAGTTTATATCCTGTTTTTTAAACTTTATCTTATACTGCGACCACTTCCCCAGGCTATGAAATGCTCTTTGAAAGTGGCTCTATCAGTTCTACGGTGTGAGTGTGCCGTGAGGCGCCATGATTTAAGCCATTCTGTAGGCTTTCCCGCCAGAGTCTGCATTTCTAACAGTGCTGCAATGAATGTCCTTTACTTAGATTTTTTAAAAAAACACCTCGGATTATTTCCTTGGGTTACAGTTACAGAGGAGAAGTTTTGTGTCAGAGGAAATGAGTTCTGTGAATTCACTTAAGCTCTCGATGCATGTGGGCGAGTTGCCCCCCGAGACTCGGGACCAGTCTGTTTCACAGTGTGAGCAGGCGAGGACGCCCGTCGCAGCAGGGCCCAGTGAGTGCGACAGTGCGACACAAACCGAAACCAAAGTGTCTTTGCCAAGTCGATGAGTCAAAAGCAATCTTTTTGCTTTCATTTAAACAAGATTATGGATGTTTTCCTATTTTTAAATTTATATCGAAAATTGATGATTAACTGTATTTGACAACTTCATGGAGATAGAATTCACATACCATACAAATCAACTTAGTAAAATGTACAATTCAGTGATTTTCAGTATGAGCCAGAGCTGTGGGATGTGTGGTTTAGCTCTTTAAAGCAGGAATGAATGTGGCCTGAACTGAGTAGGGCAGGCAGCCCCCAGCAGTGAGGAGAGTGAGCTGGTGTTTCTCTGGGGCTCACCCGTGCTCAGCGTTGCAGTGGCTGCTTGGGCAGAGATGGTCCTAATCCAAAGGGATTTGCAGCACAAAAAAGAGAAATAAAATTTCCATTTGTTTCGACATTTTACCCCAGAATTGAATAATGAATCCTATTTCTCGTCCGAAGCAGAGGAAGACTGGCGATCACAGACTTCATTTCCCAGCCCCAAAGTTCATGAAACCAAACATTGTCTCCTGGTTGATCTGGTAAACACACTCATACAACTTGAGGCTTCCTATTTAAGGGCCCTGAAAAGAATTAGCACGTGCCTCCCAAGGGCCCAAAATAGAAATGTTTTGAAACACATTGTATTCCCAAATGTCTAAAGGCAATATTTGAAGACCATTATTCATCTTAATTCTCTTTATTAGCTCTAAATAAGACTTCAGAGTTACTGATGACTATGAGGCAATAATTTTAATGAACTCCAGGCCTCTTTTTATGAACCATTTTTTTGAGAGATTTAAAAATATGAGCTAAACAGTTGAGGCTTATGGTTTTGCAAAGCAAAGAAGTGGCAGGCAAGAATTGGGATGAGGAGCAGCAGTAGTATTTATTCTGCAGGCTGTGAAAAGAAGGAATCACCTCATGTAAAATACCTTTTCAAAGGATGAATTTAAAAATTTTTGCCCTGTTTAGGTATCCCAGTTTGTTAGAGCATCATCCCAGTACACGCCAAGGTTGCGGGTTCAATCACTGTCAAGGCACATACAAGAATCAACCAATGGATGCATCAATAATTGGAACAACAAATTGATGTTTCTCTCTCTCTCCTCCTTCCTCTCTCTGTCTCTAAATTCATTAATTAAAAAAAAAATCACAGGTGTCTGTCTACTCTTGTAGAGGCTATGCTCAGTGTTTGATCTAATTGTAGTTCCTGTCAGTGGATTAGACAACTTTGTTCCTGTCCCAATGTTTCATTAATGTTTTAAATTTTTAAATGCCTGTTCAATTTTGACCTTGGATAAACCTAACTCTGCGTGGAAATTCTTGTCCCTGAAGAGGCTTCCCAGTGACCTTTAATGAGTGGACATGGGCCTCAGGAGCTGGGCCCTCGCATTCCTGACTGGGAAGAGATTCCTCCTGAGGCCAAGAGCCCTGCCTAACCCGCCTCATTCCCGGGAAAACAGTCAGCAGTTTTGATTCTGTTAGTTGTGGTCCCTGAATTGCAACAGAAAAGCTTGACCGAGCGTTGATTCCCCACCCAAGCTGTATAATCAGCTAGTGAGTCCATGTATTTCTAGGCAGTCACTCTGAGGCTTAGGGATAAGCCTGTTCGCAAGGAGGGTCTTGAGAAGTCATCTTTTTCTGTAGCACGTTCTGTTGCCTCGAAAGATAATTAACTCCTGGGTGGGGGTTGGGAGAGAAGATGTCATAATCCTACAGTCAAGCCACTTTGATTTTGCTTTTCCATCCCACCTCCTCCTCTCCTTGCTCCTCTGACTTGGTGTCTATTCAGACTCTCAGTTGTAGTCATGGTTAGGCCAAGTGGAAACACCTACTCAGGGAAAATTAAAACTTGCACTGATCAATTTATACAATTTCTACTTCAGATTACCCTGACTCACCATATGCCATAGAAGGTTTGTATATCTTTTCTCCTTAAAACTGCAAACAAAGATGAACATCTCGGGATCTGGCCTCCAAAAGCCACTAAGTTTAAATTTCACCCCTTTCAGGCCTCAAACAGAGAGAGAGAAAGGGAGACAGGCTGAAATTCCACTACAGTTTCTATTTGAACGCCCTAGACTATGGATTTAGAAAATAACATCTGAACCTCATTTTGGAAGTGGAGCCTTTCCCAAACCACTGGCTGCGGTGGGGGCCTCTGCAGATGAAGGCTTGGTCTTAGCAGTTCTGGGCTGGGCTTGGCTTGATGGGGCCTTTCAGCTATTACTGAACCTCTGGAAGATTCTGCTGTCTCCCACCAGCAAGAGCAAGTCCTCTCTGCTGTCATGTGTCCCTGCCCTCCTCCCCTCCTGCCACTGAGAGTCCTTCAGAGCAGTGAGCTTCATTACCCTTCTTCCTTAAGTCATTGTCACAATGCTGGTTTGGCTGCCAGAGGCCTGGAGAGGAAGGGTCAAAGGTTGGGCTCCCAAAATGGTGTAGCATAGTAGGGCATTTAGGAACCTTGGAATTAACAGTCAGTGAGGACTGTTATCTCCTGATTTTTCCCCAGTACATTCCCCCTGAGTTTACCTACCAATGAAGACAACTTTCTTTCTTTTCTTTTTTAAAAGATTTTCTTGTTCTATTTTCAGAGTGAGGGGAAGGGAGGGAGAAAAAGAGGGAGAGGAACATCAACCTATGGTTGCCTCTTGCACGCCCCGCACTGGGGACCTGGCCTGCAACCCATGCATGTGTCCCAACTGGGAATTAAACCAGTGACCCCCTTGGTTCATAGGCTGGCACTCAATCCACTGAGCCACACCAGCCAAGGCCAAAGACAGCTTTCTACTTTTGAATCACACTCATCATTTTTTTTTATTGTTGGACACTATGACAAATGTCCCGTTCCCTTCACTCTGCTCCCCTCCCCTCAGCCCTTGCCCTCCCCTTGGCCTTCACCACGTTGTTGTCTGCGCCCATGAGCCGATCTCTTCCCGTCCTCCCCCAGCACCCCTCCCCTCTGAGACCTGTTAGTCTGCTCCAAGTGTCTATGCCCCTGGTTTTATTTTGTTCCTCAGTTTATTTTGTTCATTAGATTCCACATATGAGTGAGATCACATGGTATTTGTCTTTCTCTGACTGGCTTATTTCACTTAGTATAATGGTCTCCAGGTCCATCCATGCTGTTTCAAAAGGTAAATGTACCACTGTGTAAATGGACACAGACTATTTCCAGATTGTGGCTATTAGAAATAATGCTGTTATGAACACAGGGATGTATATATTCTTTCTGACTGGTGTTTTGGGATTCTCAGGATATATTCTCAGAAGTGGGATCGCCGGGTCAAAAGGCGATTTTTAGTTTTCTTGAGGAAACTCCATGCTGTTTTCCACAATGGCTGCACCAATTGGCATTCCCACCAACAGTGCATAAGGGTTCCCTTTTCTTCATAGCCTTGCCAGCACTTGTTGTTTGTTGATTTATTAATGATGGCCATTCTGGTAGGTGTGGGGCGATATGTCACTGTGGTTATAATCTGCATCTCTCTGACGATTAGTGACATTGAGCATTTTTATCACATGTCTATTGGCCATCTGTATGTCCTCTTTGGGGTAGTGTCTATTCAGGTCCTTTGCCCATTTTTTAATTGGGTTGTTTGCCTTCCTGGTGTTGAGTAGTATAAGTTCAGATGTATCCTTGGTGAATATGTTCTCCCATACAGTGCATTCCCTTTTCATTTTGATGATGGTTTCTTTAGCTGTACAGAAGCTTTTTAGTTTGATGTAGTCCCATTACTTTATTTTTTCCTTTGTTTCTCTTGCCCTAGGAGATCTATTGGCTATGTGACATTCCTCACAAATTTAATCATCAGTTAGAAAGTGTGTTTTAAAAATATGTAGTGTCAGTATATTCAAAGTCTCAGGATCTCATACTTTTATATTGAAACAAAACCAACCCTTTCATATGTATTCACCACATAAAAAGCAGAGCAGTTCACAGACTATCTTCAGGGGCTATTAATGACTGGAGCTGTTTTTCTCAGGCTGGAGGAGTCCTCTGCTCCAAGAACCTGTAAGTAGATTCATATTTGCGGAGAGTCAGGAAAGCAGTGTAAGAAAGAATACGTTATTATCTCATGGGTAGATACTTTCCTCAGAGGAGATTCATCAGTTGTATGGGCCGTGGAATTTGGGGAGCTCCCAGGAATGTTGTTCTTTTATGAAAATGCTGACTTTCTTGGTGATTTATTTTGGACAACGGACCACTGGTCAACAGCTCACACTGGGGGGACGGCGGCCTGGGTGCAGAGAGGCGATCAGCTTACAGAGACTTTGGCCTTATCAACCCCTTGCGCTTGTGGTGTGCTCTTCGACAGCCCCTATTTCTACTTCTCAGTCTGAAACCCAAACTGCAAAAGCCCCTTTGAAGAATCACATAAACTTCTGTATCTTATGGAAATATGTTTAGTATATTTACATGCACACAGAAGACACAGTTTTGTGATGTTAAGGGGAAAGTTGCTGAACAGGGTGTCAATGGATTTTTAGTTTTAGAAATATTTTGTATAGAAGGATCAGGCCTGTGATGACTATTGCAAGTAGATTTTAGGGCCTTAGAGTTAGAAATAATCTCATCCCCAGAAATCTCTGTCGAATGTTCCAGCAGTGCCTTGGCTCCAAAATCATACCTCCTATTAGCTTCTTGGCTCATGGGTGTGTTCTGCATTTGGGGTTGGATACACTGTCCTGACCTGTTAAAAATTCTTATTTGTAATAAGAGCATAAGAAGTCTTTGTTTGCAACTATAAACTTACAATGCATTTTAATATGCATTAAAAAGCTGATTTATTTGCTCATTTGTTTGGGTAAAACAACAAGCTGATACTAATCGTGAGTTGAAACAATTTTCCCAAACAGGTTATGTGGCTCATGAATTTATTTTGGATCTAAGACCCTTCAAAAAGTCTGCAAATATTGAGGCTGTGGATGTGGCCAAGAGGCTTCAGGATTATGGTGAGTGGTCTCATGAGAGTGACCCCTTGTAGGGAGAGGAACTTGGGCTGTGACCTATAAGCAGCTGCCCGTGCTGGCCATGGACCACCTCCAGGGCCACAAACCGAATGTGTAGTCGCGACAGGAAACTGATCCACAGGCTAAATGGAGAGCCTAGGGTTCCAGGCAACTTTCAGAGTGATAGAGAAAAAACTCCCTTATGACTGCATTTGTACTGACCTTTGAAATATCATGCAGCTTGACCTCATGCAGCCAAGGAAAGAAGTCTGTATAGTTAACAAAATGAAAAATCCCAAAGAAAATGATTGCTGCTCTCGCCCTGGCTGGTGTAGCTCAGTGGATTGAGCACGGGCCTGTGAAGCAAAGGGTCGCCAGTTTGATTCCCAGTCAGGGCACATGCCTGGGTTGCTGGCCAGGTCCCCAGTAGGGGACACATGAGAGGCACCACACATTGATGTTTCTCTCCCACTCTTTCTCCTTCCCTTCCCCTCTTTTTAAAAATAAATAAATAAAATATTTAAAAAAAAAAGAAAAAGAAAATGATTGCTGCTCTCCACCTGGTAAACAGGCCCATGAGGAGTTAGGTTGGTGAAAACATCAATGTGGGGTTACCTCTTATGTGTCCCCCACTGGGGACCTGGCCTGCAACCCAGGCATGTGCCCTGACTGGGAATCGAACCACGACCCTTTGGTTCACAGGCCCGTGCTCAATCCACTGAGCTATATCAGCCAGGGCATGTTTGTTGATTTTTGAGAGAGAAGGGAGAGAGAGAGCTAGAGAGAGAGAGAAAAGGGAGAGAGAGAGAGAGAGAGAGAGAGAGAGAGAGAGAGAGAGAGACAGAGACAGAGAGACATCAATGTGAGAAACAGCAACTCGTTGCCTCCTGTACATGCCCTGACCAGGGATTGGAACCCACACCCTTTTTGGTGTGTGGGGACAACATTCCAACCAGCTGAGCCATGTAGCCAGGGCTAGATTCATATTCTTAACCATTTCAGTCATTACACAGCTGTTTCAGCTGCCTCTAGAGATGAAGGAATGGGCACATGTTTTCTCAGAGATCATGCAATTTTCTTTGAAGGATTTTAAGAGACATGGGCCCTTTGTATATTAGTGGATGTTCATTTAGCACAGCCTCTACTAAAATATACTTTTTTAGTGACATTATTAATAATATCAAAGACCATTCAGTTCTCAGAAAGGTTAAGTTGTAGAGAACCTTGCTTTTAAATGGATGTGGAGTCCTATCTGAATTTTAATGATGATTTGAGTGAGTTCTTTTAATAAAGAAAGTGAAAACATTAATAATTTAGTAGGTTTACTACTGTATCATAATGAGAATTCCATGTGTGTGACTCATTCTCTC
>PVKM010005686.1:0-46965 GCA_004027735.1 Carollia perspicillata
AAACCCTTTATAATATTTCTTCAAAATTAAGATAAAAGCAAAAATATATGTGCAGAATATTCTACTTTCAGGGTTTTCACTACTGCAAAGTCTGCTTTAGTACCATCTGTACGTTCAACCCTGTTTCAAAAGACTGAAGCCACTGTGAGTCACCCACAAAGTCCGTAGGGTAGTGGTGCAAACAGAAAGCCTGACCACGGGGATCAGATTCTTCTCTTTCATGCAGGAGCCATAGACCTGCTTCCTTGGGCTATGGCTGGATTTCAGGAAAGCCAAATTGGTGGCAGGAAAGAAAGGCAAAGAGCCATGTATAAGCCTGAGTCATTTGTTATCACAAAAATGTATATTAACCAACAGGATATTTGAAAAGATAAAATTAAGTCCCAAGTGCACAGAATAAGAATGAGATGAAAATACCTTTCCATAATTAAACCAAAAATGGTGTTGTGAATTGATAAAATCCAATAAACCTGAAAATACGAGCATTGGGGCCCAGGGACTGGTACCACCATGTGGGGTAACTGAGACAGCAACAATATATACTACTACTTAGGTGGACACTTTAGCATCAAGAAATTCCAAGAAAATTTTATGCGGTTGAGAATTCCCAAATTTCAGGGACAGCCTTAAGTGTGTTGGGACTTATCTGAAAACCTATTCTGGGATATTAAAGTAAAGTTGAAGACTTCTGGTCAAGATGGCGATGTAGGTAGACATGGCTAACCTCTTCGAACAACCACATCAAAATTACAACTAAAATATAGAACAACCGTCACTCAGAACCATCAGAAATAGAGTTGAATGGAAGTCTGACAACTACAAAATTAAAGAAACCACATCCTCCAACCACTGATAAGAGGGGCACAAACACTGAACAGGCTGGTTCCGTACCATGTGTGGCAGATAAAAGTTTGAAAGGGTTGTCATAGAAGTGAGGGAGCCCAGCTCCTCACCAGGCCCCCAGCCCAGGGTTCCAGGGCCAGAAAGATAATCCCCACAACTTCTAGCTACAAAAACCAGCGGGGATTGAATCATTGGAGGAATCTGCTGGAGCCCCAAGCAGTTCCTCTTAAAGAACCCACACATGGACTCACCCACTCAGACTCACTCCCTCTGAGCTCCAGCACCAGGGTAGCAGCTAGAAAGGCATCAGTGGCATACTGGGAGAAACTGAAGTGTCTGGTATCAAGATGAGCAGAGTCCATTGCTCCTTTTCTAAACCCTCCCCCCACAAAGCCACAGAGCTGGCAAGCTGGTGCCATCTGAGACTCCATCAACCTGGCTAACACTGTTTGACCCACCATAGAGATCCTCAGTGATTCTGCACCACCCAACTTATGGGCCCACCCAAGCTGCTTTTAGATGAGAATGGCTGGTCTTAGCTCATGCTGCACAACTTCCTAAATCCTCTCACACAAGCAATACCTGGCCTTGGTGAGGCCCAGGCCCAGCACTAGCAGCAATCAGCCTAGATTCACAACTTGGCTTTACCTGGGAATCTCCAAGCCCAGCACAAGTAGAAGCCATCTCAGATTGCTTTATAGCTCAGGCCGGGTGGCCCCAGGCAGAACACAGGTGGGGGCTGACCTTGGCCTGCACCACCCAGGAAACGCCAGGGCCTGTGCACCCAGTGGACAGCTACAGACCATGTTGGAGTGGCACCACCCTGCCCCTGCACAGCTGATCCTCCATGGAGACCAAAGGTTGGTGGGAAGCAGTCACAGTCAATCCTTGCACCTGACTTCCCTGGGTAAATCCCTCCCATTGACCTGCCAACAGCAATCAAGGCTCAACTACAAGAGGAGTATATACTCAGCCCACACAAAGAATAGACCTCTAGTACCCAGCTTGGGTGATAGGGGAGGCTGTGCTACTGGACCCTATAGAACACCTACTATATTAGGCCACATTACCAAGACACAGAGTCAAAGAAGCTCTGCCTAGTACATAAAAACAAACAAAGGAAAGCTGCCAAAATGAGGAGACAAAGAAACGTGGCCCAAATGAAAGAACAGATCAAAACTCCAGAAACTAGCTAAACGAAATGGGGATAAGCAACCTATGAGATGCAGACTTCAGAACACTGTTCATAAGGATGCTCAAAGAACTTAGTGAGGATCTCAACAGCATAAAAAAATCCAGTCAGAAACAAAGGAAACACTAATTGAAATAAAGAACAATTTATAGGGAAACAGCAGTAGAGTGGATGAAGCTGAAAATCGAATCAATGATTTGGAACATAAGGAAGCAAAAAACAACTAATCAGAACAACAAGAAGAAAAAAGTATCCAAAAAAATGAGGATAGTGTAAGTAGCCTCTAGAACAAATTCAAGTGTTCCAATATTTGCATCATAGGGGTGCCAGAAGGAGAAGAGAAAGAGCAAGAAATTTCTATTTGAAAAAATAATGAAAGGAAAGTTCCCTAATTTGGTGAAGGAAATAGACATGCAAATCCAGGAAGCACATAGAGTCCCAAACAAGATGGATGCAAAAAGGCCCACTCCAAAATACTTCATAAGTAAAATGCCAAAGGTTAAAGATAGAGAGAGAATCTTAAAAGCAGCAAGACAAAAGCAGTTAGTTACCTACAGAGGAGTTCCCATAAGACTGTCAGCTGATTTCTCAAAAGAAACATTGCAGGCTGGATGGGACTGGCAAGAAATATTCTAAGTCATGAAAAGCAGGGTCCTACAGCCAAGATTGCTCTATCCAGGAAAGCTGTCATTTGGAATCAAAGGGTAGATAAATAGCTTCCCAGACAAGAAAAAGGAGTTCATCATCACCACAACACTGTTATATGAAATGTTAAAGGGACTTATTTAAGAAAAAGATCAAAACTGTGAACAATAAAATGGCAAAAATGCGTATCTAGCAACAGGTGAATCTAAAGATCAAACTAAGCAAACAAGAAGAATAGAGACAGAATCATGGATACAGAGAACATTTTCATGGTTGCCAGATGGGAGTGGGGTGTGGGGAAATGGGTGAGAAGATGAGGGGATTAAGAAGTACAAACAAGTAGTTACAGAATAGCCATGGGGATGTAAAGTACAGTATAGGAATTCGAGTAGCCAAAGAACTTATATGCACGGTCCATGGACATGAACAATAGTAGGGGGATTGCTTGAAGGAGGAGGGTTCTAAGTGGAGGGGGGAAAAGGGGAAAAATCAGGACAACTGTAGTAGCATAATCAGTAAAATATAATTAAAATAGATAAAAAGAAAATGTGAACATCAAATGTAATTGTGCAGAAAGATAAGGTAATGTGAACAACCTAGGAAAACACGCTCTTGTTGTCCCCTTGAAACAATGGCACTTTACCTGCTCCTCATTAAGGGTTTGATTTCGTCTTATATGTTCTAGCACCAATAAAAAGGGGAAGTCACAGCCGTATTGGGCTATAAAAAGGGAGACTTCTCTTGATTATTAGCAGGACTTATAAATTCCTCAGATTTTTAGAACATCAGGTTATGCATCCCTCAGCAGTGGTTACCATGCCAAACATAGCATCCACGCACTTAGGGAGCAAAGAACCACAGGGAGAACATAGCAAGAAATGGGATGGAAATAGTTGTTTTCTTAGCATCTGGCAAGGCACACAAAATGCCCACATTCCTCTCTCAGCAGCAAGGTGTTTCAGTAACTGGAAACATCTGGAGAACTCCACAGTGCATGCAACGTCTCAGACAGTATGGAGGCGTCAACCGTTTTTACTTACTCATTTGACAAAACCAAATATTACTCAGATTCTAAAATATCTCATTAGATAAATGGTAATACTTGAGATCTGTGTTATGTTTACATGAATAAGACCAGTACCTCTAATACATGTAGTAGTTGATTTGATTTACACAACATCCCCTAGAATTAGTGAGAATTAAATCGTCATTAAATAAATGAAAGAACCAAGGATCATAGTTATTAACACCTTGCTCAAAGTCACACAGGTAGCAAATGCTGGATGGACCCACGATTTAGCTCATGTGTTCTGATTCTAAAACGGGTGCGTTGGATAGATGTTCTTTTCCAAACCCTATGCTGAAAGGAGGCAGCATTTGAGTCAGTTACTGAAAGTTTATATATGTATGTATGTATGTGTGTGTGTGTGTGTGTATGTATATGTGTGTGTTTGTGTATGTATGTATATGTATGTATGTGTGTATATATACTCACACTCATGAACATATATATTTATATGTATTCTACTGATATATTTATATGAATTATTTACTAACTCATGATAGTTTACTTAAAATATATCGGGTATTTATTGAATCGTGGGACTTAGAGATCCTCAGAGGAATGCATTAAGCAAAGTCACTTTTCTTTCTTTTTTTAAGATTTTATTTTTATTTTTTAGACAGAGGGGAAGGGTAGGAGAAAGAGAGGGAGAGAAACATCAATGTGTGGTTGCCTCTTGCACTCCCCCTACTGGGGACCTGGCCCACAACCCAGGCATGTGCCCTGACTGGGAATCAAACCAGCAACCCTTTGGTTCACAGGCCAGCACTCAATCCACTGAGCCACACCAGCCAGGGCTTCAAAGTCATTTTTCAACCATCTTAGAAAAATAAAGAGCCAACATGTGTTTAAAAAACAAAGAAAAAAAACTTAGCAGCAGGAGACTCCATGGTTCAGGTAGAGCCATGGGGGTGGAGCGAACAGGTGTCTTTCTGATTATGTTGCTATAGTTCTAAGTTACTAAATGCCAAAGATTAAGAATTCCAAGTGTTGTTGTATCTCTCTGAGACATTTTATTCCCCTGACTGAACTGTAAACTTTAAACTCTTACTCCTTTATAATTGAATTCCTACAATTCTAACATTTTATTCCGAAAGTAGCAGGCATGCCATAAGTGCTTACTGATTGAATGAAGTGTCTTGCAGGGTAGCTGAAAAATAGTGTAGGGCTACAATCTACCATCATCATCTCCATCACCCTTAGAAAGATTTAGCATGAAGAGATTAATAATAATGCCTTGCTCATACAGCAAAGCAAACAAACAAACCCAACAACCCACAGCAAACATACCTAGACTTTGGAATGGTGAATGATTTTTTTCAATTTTAAGAGATTGAGAATCTTTTTCGTGCAATCTCTTATAAACAGAACAGATTTAAAAAGCACCTCGGCCCAATTCCAGTTCACACCCCTCATCCTAGCAGAAAACAAACGTACCAGGCCATCTGAAATGTTCTTCAGTCCACTTTCAGAGGCTGTGCTGATTTGAGCAAAATGGAAATGAAATGTAAATATAAATAGTTCTTAATCTTTAGAAGCTCAAGTATCCCCTTCTAATCTTGAAAGTAGACATTTGGATTAGGATTATCTTTATCTTTTTTTTTTAAGGAAAATTTCTTTTCCCTTTCATCATGATGTCTGTTGAAAGGGTTCAGAGAACTCACATCAGGAAGTCATGTTATAACTTATGACAAAATAGGAATGTGAATTTGTGTTATATAAAGAAAACAGTATATGACTAAGCAGCCTGTTGTCCTAGGCGAGGTAGAATACATGTCAACGCAGGGCAAACTGTGCTACAGGCATTACAAATGTTACGTTCACTGGCTTCACCCTTCATTAGATAGGTAATGAGTTGTACATATTTTAAGATAAAACCACCAGACTGATCGTGATAGTTTGCACCAGTACCAAAATCTGGAACAGGCACTTCTGCATTGCTTTATTTTTGCAGTACTGGTAACATCTTGTTTATGTGTTGATTACCTGGTAACATTTCATTATTGTTGTGTCCTGGGTCTAAATATACACGCCAACAAGTTGCTTGGCTATTCAAAATGGGTTAACTTTAACTGTGCTTTGACTTAGAGACTAGGCGCTGGGTCTTTATTAAGAGCTTGGGGCTTCACTACTGTACCCAGGTACCTGCCTGGAGCCTGCATTTGGAATCCATGTGGATGCCAGCTGCATGGATGCTAGATCGCATGGTTACTATGGAGAGAATGCACAAATGCGTGAAGCCAACTCATATGCCCTGGGGGGGGAGGAGAAAGATTGACAGATTTAGAGAGAGATTGATTATTCATTAAGCTAGGTTATATTGTCTCAGGCTTAGGACAGGCCAGGGGCTTTTTCAAAATAGCCAACTTCCCAAACTTTCACAGGCTTATAATGGGTCCACCCCCTAGCCAATTGATCCCTTTCCCAAGTTAGACTGAGAGGCTACTGTGTTCAATCATTGCCCCCTATGCCAGGAGTGTCAAACTCATTTTTACCAGGGGCCACATCAGCCTCAAGGTTGCCTTCAAAGGGCCGAATGTAATTTCAGCTCCTTAACTGTTAAGGAATAGTTTATTCCATTTATTCCATTCTAAAATGATATTAGGCTGATGTGGCCCCCAGTAAAAATGAGTTTTACACCCCTGCCCCATGCCATTTTGACTTCTATTGGCCATGTGCTTACCTCCTCTTCCTGCCCTCCAACAATCTGGTTTCAGAGAAAGGAGAGGAGGGGTGTTAATCCTTGGCAGGGCAATGCCATGATCCCCCAGAGGGTGTGAAGCTGTAGCTTTGTGGTGAAGCTTATGCTCCCTGGTTGATTATGCTCAACATTGTCTGATTCCCTTTGTTTCCTTCCTTTATTAAAAACCATCTAACTGCCTATGATAACAGTCTCTTCCAGGATCTAGAATAAGAATAGGACCTGGAAAACAGGCAGTCATTAAATGCTAACTGAGGAAGTTTTCACCTTGAAGCTTATAGAAGCAAATTAAATGTAGATTGACCCTCTCCTACAAAGAAACTGAACTGATGAGGCTGAGGACTTTCTTTTATAAGTGTGTAAGTCTGCAAATATTTAGCAAGGACCCAATTTACACAAAGAAATCAATCTGGAGTGAAAGATTATTTTATTCATTTCCGAAAAGCTATAGCTGAATTATATTTTAAACTTGGCCTAATCTCTTGTACTTAAAATTTGCATTAATATTAAAATTATGTGAAGGTCAGAAATAAGTTTAAAATGTTGACATTTTTATTTACAGATTTATTCATCAAATGTACTTATAGCGTGCAAGGTATCAGGCTAGGAATTATACAATATTTCAAGAAAGCAATAATATAGTCTCCTCCATTAAGGTACATGTTACTAAGTAGAAGAAGTAAAAATATTATAATCATATTAAACATAATAAATATCATAGAATAAATATAAATAACATTTTTATAAACAATACATAATTTATGAATTTCTTCATTTAGGATTTGTCCCTCTATACATCCATGCATTTATTACATCATTACTTCATTTAATAATAACTATTTAATGACCATTGAGGGAGAACAATATAGAAAAGTGAATCCTATTGTAAATAGGATTGCAAAATGTAAATCCTATTGTAAAAGAGTTGATAATCTAGAAGACTACAAGTATGTAGAGATATTATGTACTTTTTAAAAATATATTTTATTTATTTATTTTTAGAGAGAGGGGAAGGGAAGAAGAAAGAGAGGGAGAGAGGTATCAATGTGTGATTGCCTCTTGCATGCCCCCTACTGGGGACCTGGCCCACAACCCAGGCATGTGCCCTGATTGGGTATTGAACCCATGTCCCTTTGGTTTGCAGGCTGGTGCTCAATCCACTGAGCCACACCAGCCAGGGCAATATTTAGGACAGTAATCAAAAGCGCACCAGTGATTGGCAAGTCTAGAAAAGCTTCATGAAACCCCTCAGTGATACTGAACCTCAGCCAGACCCAAATAGCCAAAAGTCACATTCTCACTGTGACAGCATTGAGTGAAATAAGAACCTTCTGCTGTCCTTGCCTCTTCTTCCTCACTGTCATCCAACCCTGTTAGGGTGAGAAAGAACAGTGGATCAATGAGAGAGGGAAAGATTGTTGAGAGAGCACGTGAGCAGGCGCTCACCATCCCCATTACTCAAGGGCATAAGGGACCGGGCCCAGTCGCAGCCTCTCCCAGTTGGGGAAGGAGTCATATATGTAGATTAGGTTTGAAGTATTCATTAATGTATCGCACTGGAGATTCTAATTTTGATATTTTAAAGTGGCAACAGGACCTTGTATTACCTTACCATGGCCAGAAAGGACATGGGACCTGCCCACATTTTTACCCAGGGACAGAGGAAGAACTACCCACTTTAGCAGAGTGAATGGGAGAAAGGAAGGCAGATAACATTGCCTTTTATGCTCACATGCCAGAAGCTCAGACTATTCAACATACAAGTTATACCTTTTACAGATTTTTTTAAAGCGAAAGGAAAACAATGGAAAGGGATTTGAGTCAAAATAAACGTAAAGGTAACACGATTTTTTTTTTAGTGGAACCAATATTACAATCAATTGGCACTGAAGTAGATTATTTAACTGGCTGACTATAGAAATCTATATAATACCAAAATTAATCATTAGTCAAGCACATGGAGTTTCGAAAGTGTGTGGTAACCTGGGAGCCATAAGCAATATAGCTGGAACATCGCCTTTGATGCATTGTCCAAAAGGAAGGCTGGCCGTCCAGTAGGGTAGTAGTAGTAGAAGAGCAAGCCTGCTGCATTATAGAATGACAGAGGGTAGCATTCTATTCTATTTAGCTGTGGAACACTATTCACATAAGATGATTATAACGTGGTGGGCTGCAAGAGCCTCCCAAGGAGCCACACCAGTGCTTAATTATCTCAAGTTTCTTTCCTGTCCCATCAAAGCACCACAATCAACCCCACGACCACGCATACATTGTTGGGTCATTTTAACGTCTTTGTGCTTCTCCAGGACCCATCCACAGTCTTCCCCTTTGCTTAAAAATAATTTTTGAGATAATTTCAGTCGTTTTTACCCTCCTATGCATTTGAACACTATATGTATACAGACATGGACATTCCAGAGGAATGTTCCTTCAAGACCAAGTGAATCGACACATTTTCTGATGTCATTACAGTGTATTGGAAGCATGTATTTTCCCCAAAATGCATACTTTAGAGCCCTCATAATAAATAGTTTACAGAGGAGGCAAGTGGGACTCCAAAATGTGCAGTAAAGCAGATAACAAGTGTTGCAACGAATATGTGAGCTCAGGTCCAGCTGATTCCAAAATACGCATGCTCAACTCTCTTTCCTCTATTTGTTTTCCATTTGAACTGGGCATTGCTATATAAGTTGCCTACTAGCTTCCTTTTCAGGGCCTACCTAATACTTAAGTCCCAGGTAAAATGAGCACTTTCTTTGAATCCGAAATCCATTTGGCTGAGAAACACAACTTGGCAATAAACTGTAGGCATTAACTCCATGCCGAGTAATTATCAGAAGGCCTCATGCTTTGAGACCTCACAAGTATCATTTTCTTCATGTTTGTTTAAATCACTTTTCTTTTGCAGTTACAGTTAACATACAATATTATATTAGTTTCAGGCATAGACCCTACAGATTGACGTGACCTCAGTTACTAAGTGATCATTCTGATAAATCTCATACCCACCTGGCACCATGCATAGTTATTCAATTTTAGGATAATGGAGTGAGGCTTGCATTGGGAACCTTCTTGACGCTTTACATTGTGAGCTGCTCCATGGATTGGCTGCCTAGGAAAAGATTTGCAAAGCATTCTGGGAAGGTCTGCCAATTAAAAACTGGAGATTGGCTGAAGGCTCGCAGCAGTTGGATTTTGAATACAGATGGTGTCAAATCGAATGTTTCCATAGCAACAGACTTTTCCTTAATAACTTTTAGATGGCAGTGGGAACATAAAAGGAAACCATCTTTCAGCAGATGTTTGTTCCTCCAGCATGTGTTTCCATTGATTTTGGAACCTAATGTGTACTTAACTAGTGATTGTTTTAAGTGGATCAGAATCTTACTAAATTCTCCGGAGGAAATATTTTGAGAATAATGGAAATAAATTCTAAGTACCTTATAAGCAAATACAAAGGGCATGGTTTTGAAAAGTGTTTTTGGGTCTGTAGCCAGTCAACCAGGGTTTTATATTGACTCTGGTTATCACTGGTCAAAGATTTCTGGATTCTGAATGTCTGTTCGGATCGAACGTTTAGCATATAGGTAGAGTCAGAGTCAAACACATACACTTTGGGTTTATGGACTAGTTTTTCATTATGTGTTGCTTGAAGATTTTTTAAATGGTGAATTCTAGAAATAATTTCAGGAAGACCCTTGTAAGGAGATCTACTCATGTCCTGTGGTGTATCCGCACAGATCTAACATCTGCTCTTCAGCTTTGCATACACTATAATAGTTCACCTACAGCACAGGTGGCAAACACAAGGCCCGCGGGCTGAATCCAGCCTTCCTCCCTGTTTTGTCCAGCCTAGCACTGTGTTCTAGCCGGTGGCAGCACCGAGCTCTCGCTTAAGTATTAAGGAGTAGTTACATTTCTACAGTCCTAAACTACATCCGGCCCTTTGAAGGCAACCTCGAGCCTGATGTGGCCCCTGGTGAAAATGAGTTTGACACCCCTGCACTAGAGGTAATCAGGCTGTGGGGTGACTGACCCATGCTGCATAAACCCACAAAAGACTGATTTATAAATCATTTGAAAGAAGAGAGAAAAGGCTATTTTTTTTTATAACACAACAGAAGGCTGTCAGAAAAAGTAATAATGATAATTTGTTCAGGGTGCCCTCCACAATGAGGCCTATGCAGGAAGGCCAAGTTATAGATTACAAGGTTTCATGATGACCCAAAGAACTGGAAGAGTAAGAAGGCATTATTAAAGGACAGCGTATTAAGCGAGGCAAGCTGGGTTAACTGCCCACCTTTACTCTTCTTAGAGAAATAGATCATTCCTCTCAGGTAGTACCCAGGCACCCTTGGATTTTCTTTTTGATTTCATGTAACAGGTCCCACACACATACACACATACACACACATGCAGATTGACCTCCTGCCTCCCCCTGTTGTCTGTTGCAGAGCAATAGAAAACTAAGGTATGTTCAGTAGCTGTAAATCAATAGTTGGAGCTTTGTAAACGTCAGTCACATTGCTACTCATCACTCCCTTGACTGAACGGGCATACTTCATCACCGAAACCCTTCCAAAACAGTTCTTTCCACAAAGATCTCCAGCCCTACTGGCAGCTCCTGGGCTCCCACCACAAGAAATTCTACACTTTTAAGAACTTACCCATGGCTCAGCCAGGTGATTTTTTTGTAGTTGGCTAATATTATGTACCACCTCTTTTTAAAATTTTAATTTCAGAAAATCTTTTTTTTTTCTGGCTTTTTTCAAATTTATGGAAATTTAGTGCTCAGAGCCTCTAGGAACTTGTACATGGAAAGAGAACCTTGAAGAGATACAGAGTCAGAGAGATTGATTGATTAATAGGTACGTAGACATATACACAAAGTAGAAAGATACATGGATACATATAAATAGAGATAAAAAATATTGTTTAAAACTATAAAGAAATATGCACATTATTTTTGTTTTTTGTTTGTTTGTTTGTTTGTTTTGTTTTTTTTGCACATTCTTTTTGAAAACTGCTTTTATTGGTGTTCAGTTACAGTTGTCCCCATTTCCCCCCCACTGCTCACCCCTGCCCTGCCCACCAGCCTGCCGCATTCAGTCTCCTCCGTGCATGCCCCATTGTCCTTCTCCATGGATCCTTCACATACATGTTCCTTCACTAGATCCTTTTGCTATCAATTGAAAATAGCATGATAAACTTGAATGAAATAAGGACCCTGAAAGCAAATTCCCATTCTCTCTCTCTCTCTCTCTCTCTCTCTCTCTCTCTCTCTCACACACACACACACACACACACACTCTCTCTCTCTCTCTTTCTCTCTCATACACACACACACAAATGAAGTTCTACAACTTAGCACAGAGTTATAACGTCAAAACCAACTCCTGACCCAGGTAAACAAAACAAAAGTCTTCTGTTCTTTCTCAATCTTGAATTATTTTCCCTAGATCATTTTGCAATGGTAATCACATGCAAGAACAAGTATTATGGCCCTGTGAACAAAGCAGTATAAAGAATCAGATGAGAACTCAGTGAAAAGAAAGGGTACACCTTCATTACAGAACCAGATCTCATGGCTCAGTCCCAAATCCCTTGTCCTCTGCACTCGCCCCGTGATTTTACTCTCTTTAGAGCTGCAAAGCTAGGCCAGTGACTCACATACAGACATCCCAGAAGGTTTGTCTTGAAAGCCCTCCTCAGAATTAAGACAGAAAACGAGAGATGCAGAGAGAAGAGGAAAGGTGAACTGGCATTGTTTGAGCAGAGACGGAAACTGAATGGTGATTTTGTTTACTAACCACTTTAGAGTGTAGCTTTCATTTTATTTAAGCTTGTAATTTGGTTATTCGCCCCAGGAAAATGACTAATAATCTAAAACAAATATTTTCATAATACTAGCTAATACTCTGAAGATATTAATTTATTTATTAGAGAAGTTTGTTATTAATGGTTGGTTCATACTTATGGCAGAGTTTCACAACAGTTATTAGAAGTAGTTTCAAATAGTTCTTAATGGCATAGGCAATAAATGATTACAGCATCAGTGCTAAGGTTTTTATTTTTTGAAGTAGGACATAAAATTATTTCTGCTATGTGAACCTCACTTTATGGGACAAAAAGAAAAAGTAAAAGGGAGAGCCAGCAAGACCAATTATAATTGAAAGTATGTAACTCGAAATGGTTACCCGCTATCACTGGTAGAATTTATAGGTGAACTTAATTTTTGCTTCTGTTACCCCTCTGTGTTTTCCTGACTCCATGCCATAAAATGCATTCCTTTTAAATACAGAAAATGTTTTAAAGTATGTTATACTAGTATGTTGTTTCTCAACCTTAGATTCTTCATCACCCTCTATGAAGCCTTCTTAGATTTTTCTTGCTAATCACCGCCTAATAAATTCTAATACCGCAGATATACTCTCTATCTGTTTATATGTGGCCCTTGGGAGGGTCATAGGCCGCAGTGATCCTTAGATAAAATCTCATAATTTTTGACCTTCAGGAACAAATTTTCACCCCCTTGGGGCACTGTTGCCCCCGCTGAGAATGTGTGCAACTAGCCCAAGAGGCAGAAGATTGCCTTCAGCAAGTTTGGGGTAGGAACAAAGTAAGTCCATTTTTAAATAGAGCTCAGACATTTCAAAAGCAACGTGTAAATGCATATACTTAATGTCATTCCAGTTTTCCTTAGAAACCTGAAATGTAAGCACCTATGTATTTGTAGAAATAATACCAATGGTGGAACATTTTTACATATTTATGAGCCTTTGAGAGCTGAATTTTTCCCTCTCCTGTCAGGAACATCTAACTTTGAACACAGTTTAGAACCACTGTCGTAAAATCCAGTTTCTTCCTCATCTCTCTTCTGGACCTTTATTATCTTTCCTACCATTACTTCCATGTAGGTCTTTCATTTTAATCATTGTTTATTCCTTTAATTTTTCTGTCACATAAAACTGAGGGGAGATGTGGACTCACAGTTCCCACTGGAGAAGTCACAGTTCCATTGTCACTACTAAAATGTGAACTAAAACTTTGCGAGCATGTGGTACCTTGTAGAGAATTTTCTCCAGTCAAACAAGAACACAAAGGCCTCCAAGGAGTCCAGGATCATTGTTGAAGCTATTTTAAAAAATTCTTTAGCCTCTTATTATTGCTAGTTAGTTTTCACAACATAGACATGTTCATTTTTAAGGTTAAAAAAAAAGCCATGATGAGTAGAAGAACTATTCAGCACAGCAGGTTATAAACCAATTAGGATGATGAAGTCCCGGATGGAGATTTTCATGAACCTCTCACATTAGCTATTTCAGATCTGTTGACTTTTTTAAATGTTCAAAATGAACAGAGTAATGAAGAGATAATATAGGAAGGTTTAGACTCGGGGCGGGGGGGAAACCCTTTCATTAGGTTCCAAATAACAGCTAGCTTATTAAGCAGCAAGAGACAGAGATTTAGTATAAAAAAATAATAGAACAGTGAAAAAATAAAACAATGAAATTAGAAGTTCCCTAATACCATTGGGACTGGTAGCATGGCAGTTTCATAACACATATCTTTTGTCTTGGGAAATAATGATACTAACTTTGTTCTCAACTTCTAGCTGATGCCTTTCTTGAGAAAATTTAACATACTTTATGTGTGTGTACAAAAAATGCCTAAGGACAGGCCTGGCTGGTGTGGCTCAGTAGATTGAGCACTGGCCTGCGAACCGAAGGGTCGCTGGTTCCATTCCCAGTCAGGGCATATGCCTGGGTTGTGAGCCAGGTCCCCACAAGGGGGCACATGAGAGGCAACCACACATTGATGTTTCTCTCCCTCTCTTTCTCTCTTCCTTCCCCTGTCTCTAAAAACAAGTAAATGAAATCTTTAAAAGCAAATGCCTAAGGACAAAGCTGTTCCCTAGCCTCTATTCAAATTGAGAGAATCTGTATACAGATTTGCAGCTAACACATGAGCAGGCATATTTTCTCCTAGCCCATGCCACAACTATTTCTAATTCTCAAGAATAATATAGTAATCTCTCACCAGCCAAGAGAAAGGCACGGGAGCATGCTTGTCATTGGAGCCATTGTTAGTTCTCCTGCAGCGTAAGGTAAAGATAGTTTGTTCCCAAGCTGGAACTTTGCACTGGCGGCAATAGTTACCTGTGCTAAGTAAGTGCTTTCTATTGGGTGCTGGAAGACAGGAAAACTACAGAGTCTGAGGTAGCCAAGCAGTATATTGATGAAGTCAAAGATAGCTTAAGAGAGGAGGAGAGTCATTTTGGTGGAAATAGTTGAAAAGCAGGAAAGATTACAGAATTTGTGGAAAAGAAAACTTTAGAGATTTCCTAAGTAATGAGCTCCTTTAAATAATCAGATGAAGATTATTAGTATGCAGTGATGGATACAGATCCGCATTCTAACCTGACTGACTAATGAGTACAATTTTCCGGTCTAGTCATCTTTCAACATTGTTCATTTTAGCATGCATTTGTATTGTAAATTAAATTTCAAGCGGAAGCCTTCTACCTTTTTTGACTTACTGGGCTCTGGGAAACGTTGCCAAATGTTCTGCTTTCTCGTACCCTTCTTCTTCCACGTCTTCGTTCCCACAACAAAGCAACTCACATCCCTTAACTTTCCCGTCCGATTTTGCTTTGTTAAGTGCCAAAGTGCACTCTACAAGCATTTCTATCATTTTCTTTTGCACCGAATCTCTTGTGGTCCACACTCTAACCCCTTCACCGAAGCTACCAGGGACCACCCAAGATGTTCTCTCCGCTTCATCTGTGGACTACTTTTCCAGCTTCATCTCCAAAGCCTTTGCCTTGAACACGGGGATAATAAAACTTGGCCCAAATCTCTCATTTTGGTTTCCTGCATTCAGCCTGCCTCCAGAACATTCCCAAGTCTTTGCGTTAGTCCCTCGACTCATGGCTTTGGTCATTTATCACTACATGAATGACAGGTCTCATATTGACACCTCAGACCGCTTGCCCATTTTATCCATCCCACGTGGCAAACTGTCCCCATTACTTTTCCTCTTGTGGATCACTCTAGCTTTACATTCAATGTGGAATTGCAGGTCCACATCAGTGTCCAACAGCAACCTCCTTCACCATTGTGTGATACAAAGAAGGTCCGCTTTTCTCTCCCATTCATTTATCTACAAGTTACTCAAAAGTCAAGCCGAAAGGAACAAAACTTCAAGCAAATAAGATTTCCTAACAAAAAGGCTTGAAGGTAAGCAGATATTACATGTAGCCTGTATTCTGGAAGGGACTTGACTGAACCACAGTGGCTGCCATCTATCAGTTCCATCTTCTCCTGTGAGAGAGAAAAGTCACTCAGTGACCGCACCAGAGCTTCTAAAACCCCTTTAAAGAGCTGCAAGATTTTTGTAACCCCATTCATTTTCCATCCGAAGTGTCCACGGAGTACCTATCATATACCAGGCAATGCATTCTGTGCAGAGAGAAGAATTTAGGCAAAGTCTTATACATGTCATCTTCTAAAGCACAGGTGGCAAACACAAGGCCCGAGGGCTGAATCCAGCCTTCCACCTTGTTTTATCCACCCCGGCACTTTGCTTCTACCTGGCGGCAGTATCAAGCTCTCGCTTAACAGTTAAAGAGTAGTTACATGTACAGAGTCCTAAAATTACACTCAGCCCTTTGAAGGCCACCAGGAGGCTGATGCAGCCTCGGGGAAAATGAGTTTCACACCCTTATTAAATCTTTTACTAATCTGTTCTTATCTTTCAATCTCCCAGTCACCATCAGGTTTTACTTGAACCGTCCCACCAGCTTACTTTGTGTTTCTGTATCCATTCTTGCACTCCTCTCCAATCTGCTCTCCAGTAAGGGGCAGGACTCATCCCTGCAAACCCAGATCAGCTTGTGCCACTCCCCTGTATGAAAGCTTTTGGCTGATTACTGTTGACAAAGACCAAACTCCTTACCATAACTCACACGGCCAGTGGCAGATGTGACAGTCCCCTCTTTTTTTTAGCTTTTCTTTATCATGGGTGATGCATTCAAATAAATGGATTCTATCTTAAAGACATAGATTCCAAAAGCATATGAATATTGAATTAGGCAGTGTCCTTATGAAATGTTTATTACCCCTTATGCAGCTTTGATTTTTGTATGCATTCCAACTCAGTCTCAACGTATAGTAGGTCATCAAGAAAAAGTTTTTAATGAGTGAATGGATAGACAAAGGAAGAAATAGATGTATAAAGACAAATCATTATCAGAAAATCAAATGGCTCTTTATTTGTAACAACTTATCACACCCAAAGCATACCTTGCTTGAGCCTAAGTGCAGGCAGTGTGTGCATGTGTTCCTTTCGTTTTGGTTAAAATGCATCAGTTTTACATGGTTTTAAACGATTCCATTCACTGGCTGGAAATAGTATAGGCACCGTGCTATTCTATATCTCCTTTTAAAGAAAAAAATAATAATACATTACGTTTGCTGACAGCTTTGCAACTTATAAAGCACTTTTCACAAAGATTACCTCATTTAAATTTTTCCTATTTCTTCTTTTATTGTGGAAGTTCTATTTAAGAAGAATTTCCATTTAAAATTAAGGCAGTTATACTCTTCTGTACCTGGATTTCTTAGCCATATGTTTCGCCAAGGTGTTGTCTCTCTCCCGGCTCTTTCTTCTCTGATCTGTATTTATGATTTACCCAGCCGTAAGTGGAAATACTGGGAGCCATACACAAAACCTTTTGTTGTTCCTAATAAACTCAAGCATTTCACTGTAGGAGCTTCTACCCTATTTTAGGAGTTGCTATACTGATGTTCAAAGTTGATTTACATATTTGGTATGAAAGGATTTTCTCTCCCTTGAATCGGGATCATTAGGATAGGGAAGGAGTTGCTTTTTATCTCCCCCATATTTCACATCATTTACTACAATGGGTGTGAGTTGCTGAGGTTTAAATAAGCAAAGGTAATTTCAAAATGTGGCCTGGGAACAGCAGCTTGAGTCTTTCATACACTCTCCTCTCTGGCTCTTCTAGTCTAAAATATGTTTTAGATCACTGAGCTTGTGTTTGTCTTAATAACAGTACATATGTCACATGGACCAGACTTGGATTGATCTGTATTTTAATCTCACATGTTACTCTTCCGGAGAAGCATTTAAAGGAATCCATTGAAGCTCTACTCTATGAACTCATTTGTTCTTTTTGCCCTTAGGACAGAAGCCCCATTTTCCCAAAGTCTAGAAAAATTCGACCGTGTACTTTCTTTATAACATCGACTAACTGCATATATTTGTTTCATTTCTCTATTGCATGTTCGTGATGATTTCTGTTTTTGCAGTAGCGCGGGAATTCTTGTTTGTGACCTGAACAGCGTTCACCTTTTCTACACATTTCTTGACACCCTGCTACATGCCAAACTTGTGCTGGGTCCTGAGTATACAATCACATTCTCTGTCCTCAAGTAATTACCATTCAGTGGGTGAAGCAGACAGTGAAGCGACAGCTGCCAAATAGTGGAATCAGTGCGTTCAGAGGTAAGGCAAGAGCAGAGTGCTGTGGAAACCATAGGGCAGGGTCCCCTACCCAAGCCCCTGAAGTAAGGCGTGGGTAGGATGGAAGGAAATGTTCTGGAACAACGTGACTTATGGTGCTGTTGAGTGAAAAAGGGGAGAGAGGATTCTGGCTAGAGTATAATTAGAGATCCACATGAGACGTGCTAGCATCTCACACATAGAGGACTCTTGTGCATTGTGAAAGCTGGAGGACAGAGTTCACAACAGGCAATGAAAATCAAGAAGCTGGAAAAGTAAACAAGGGGTGTATTCCAAAAGATCCTGTAAGGTCAGGAGTTTTGATTTTATCCTGACAGCAATAGAAGGGTCAGTTATTAAAAGAATTTCCAAAGCGATGGCAGACTCAGATTTGCATCTTTATAAACCTTCTCTAACCAGAGTTTTAGATGGATGGGGAGAGCAAAAGGTAGTAATAGAATAGTGGTCCTCACCACTGGCTGCATAGTAGAATCACTAGGGGGAGCTTTCAAAAATTGCTAATGCCTGCCCTGGGTGGTGTGGCTCAGTTGGTTGGAGCATTGTCCCACAACTAAAAGGTTGCGGGTTCGAGTCCCAGTCAGGGCACATACCTAGGTTGTGGGTTCGATCCCCAGTTCAGGCACATATGACAGACAACCAATGAATGCTTCTGTTTCACATCAATGTTTCTCTCTTTCCTTTCCTCTCTCTCTCAAAGCAATGATAAAACTGTCCTCAGATGTGAATTAAAAAAAAAAAAAAAAGCCAGTACCTGGACTCCAACCCAACTGACCTAAATCAAAGTCTTTGGGAATAGGGCCCAGACATTGGTATCTTTTAAAATACTTCAGTTGAATAAGCCAGGCAGTGAAAAACAAATACCATATGATCTCACCTATAAGCGGAACCTAATCATCAAAATAAACAAGCCAGCAAAATTAGAACCAGAGACATGGAAATAAAGAACAAACTGACAGTAAGCAGAGGGAATGGGGGAAGGTGGATAACGGGGCAAAGAAGGGGAAGGGCCAAGTCAAGGAACATGTATAAAGGATCCATGGACAAAGCCAAAAGGGGATGGAGGACTGAATGTGGGAGATGGGGTGGGTAGGGCAGGGAAGAGTAATGGGGGAAAATGGTGACAACTGTAATTGAACAATAAAAAAATTAAAATTAAAAATTAAAAGCAAAGATATAAAATACTTTAGTCGGTTCAAATATGCAGGCAAAATTTTGATTCATTAAATAAGAAAGGACATTGGAGCCCTGGCTAGTATAGCTCAGTGGATTGAGCACGGGCCTGCGAACCAAAGGATTGCGGTTCAATTCCCAGTCAGGGCACGTGCCTGGGTTGCAGGCCAGGTCTCAGCAGGGGACGCATGAGAGGCAAACATACATTGATATTTCTCTCCCTCTTTCCTTCCCTTCCCCTCTAAAAATAAGTAAATAAAATCTTTTTTAAAAAAAGAAAGGACATTGGAAAGCTTTTAAATGAAACAGTCTGGGGAAGACAACAGGGTGATACAGAAGGTAGATGAGCAATTAAAGAGGTTGAATGAATGACTTGCCACCTTGGTTAAAGTATAAGGAAGAAAGAGGAATCAAGTATGATTTTTAGGTTTCTCCTAGGATGACTAGTTGGAGGAATTGATGTTTGTCAGTGATTGAGAAGAAGGGTGAAGATGATGTGATCAATTTTGGAGACGTTGAATATTTAAAAGCGATTTAATAGGCATTTGGCAATGTGGATAGGGAACTCAGAAGCGAGTTATTCCACTTAAAATACGATTTGACTCTGATCGCTGTAAAGGTAGTAAATGAAGAAGTATTAACAAGTGAACCTCCCGGAGAGAATATGTACAGTGAAAAGAAAAGGTCGCAAGGAGATCCCGAGGGAAGAGTAACATTTAGGAGCTGAGCAGGGGAGGCTGAGGAGTAGCCAAAGAGGCAGAATAAAATCTAAAACAAATCTTGCCACGGCGATCAAAAGGAGAAGGCCTCAAGGAAGGCTCATCAGTGCTGGAAAATACTGAAGGGAGGTCTGGAAAGATAAAAGACCTTTGAATCTTCAGTGCTGGAGTAGCTTGAAAGTCATTGCTATCATCTTTATGACTAATTTCAGTGGCAGAAGTCAAAATGCAGTCGATTGAGACGGATATGTGAGGCATGAAAGTGGAAAAAATGAGTGTAGACCAGTGCTTCTCAAACTTGAACGTGCATACAAATTACCTCTGGAATCCTGTTTAAAAACGCAGGTTCTGATTCAGTGGGTCTGGGCTGGAGCCTGAGATTACTGCCTTTCGGGCAAGCTCCCATGTGATGCTGATGCTACTGGGACACAAGCCACTTTTTAAGCAGCACTGCTAGGAACCAATTCCACGCAGAAGAAAGACATTGCATTGGCCAGAGGGGGTCTAGGGCCCGAAGAAAGAATTCGTTTAGTTCCTTGTCGTTTTCTTTTCACATGAGGTTCTAAACTGAGATGGCAGATGCAGGAAGGATGGAAAGCAGAATCACTTCTTTTAGGCAGTGGAAGGAGTTAGAATAGTGAGGTAAGGAGGGAATTAGGCCTGGGTGGGAGAGACACCTAACACCACAGAGCGGAAGGTAAGAAAGACTAGAAATATGAAGAAGTCTATCAAAACATAGTACCTGGCATTTTGCTCCTTAGCCCATAGTTTTTGTCCAGGGAGTTGTTTATATATAAACATATATAAATATATGTATATATACACATAAACATATATAAATATATGTATATATACACATAAACATATATAAATATATGTATATATATACACATATATAATTTTTATATATTATATATAAATTTATATATTTATATAAACATATATATATTTCTATATAAACATATATAGATGTTTTTAGAGAAAGGAGGGAGAAAAAGAGGACAAGACACATTGATCTGTGGTTGTCTCTTGCACGACCTCTACTGAGGACCTGGCCCACAACCCAGGCCTATGCCCTGACTGGCAGTTGAACCAGTGATCCTTTAGTTCGCAGGCCGGTGCTCAATCCACTGAGCCACACCAGCCAGGACTCAGGTAGAACTTTAGTGTTCAGTGCCTATCAATAAAACTTTGAGTGACAAAGTGTAGGGATGAAATTTAATGTGTGTTCAGGAAGGAAAAATAGTACCTTTTTCAGATATTTATATTCCCAAACAAAATGCATCCATTTTTGATGCACAAATTTACAGTGATGAGTGAATTTTACTGTCTGCATTGCATGCTGGTGACACCGTAGTAAATCTATGGTGCTGGAATTGCAGTGGTACTCTTTAACTCCAATTTATTTTTTATTTTTGCTGTTTTTTTAAAAAGTTTTCTTTTTTCCTGAAAACGTTTCTTTCCATTAGTTAGCTTGCAATATTATATTAGTTTCAGATGTACAACACAGTGATGAGACGTCTATGTAACTTAGGAAATGATCACCCAGATCCGTCTAGTACCCATCCGACACCACCCTTAACTACAATTTGATGGAGTCTTGCCGCACCCTTTCCAGTAGTGAGACCTGTATTTTCTACATTTGGTGTTCGGTTAGTTGATGGCTGAAGCAAGCCACACAGATGGATGGTCCAGCAACATGTTATATCTACATTGTATCTAGGTTGCTTCTTTTCTGGGTCTTGTGAGCCACCTAGGATTATAAACTGCAATATTGTTTGCACAAATGTAGGCCAAGCATTTCCCCCAACTTCAAGCTTTCCTCTCAAGCAATAGCTTGCCCCTGCCAAAGGAAGCCATTATTTGTGTGCAAATGCATTCATTTTATTTTATTTTATTTTTTAATGGTCAGAGTGTACATTTCCAAAGCTGCCTCTGTGTGTAATTAATAAAGTAGCTTACGTGTTTCATTGTGACTGGATGTCGGCATTTGCTCAGAATCTCTGACTCTCCAACCAGGGGCAACAATGCCATCCTCCTTTTCCTGAAATTCATCTCTCCGTGTGGGAACGGATGCACACTCTCCTGCGCGTTCTAACCAAAACAGGAGAATGAGCTTTCTTCAGAGGACGCGCTCATTTTCTCTATTAGCATAGTCAGCAAAGTTTAAGGGAGACAGTATGGTTTTTGACAGTCGGTTGATTAGGAAATTAAGAGATCTGCCTGAATTCCATTTTTAACTCCTCTTCATACACATTGGGTACGACTTTGAATAAAACATGTTGTCATTTCCACTCCTGTAAATTCTGTTTACTATCCTGTAAACTTCTGTATTCCACAGATGGTATTGTTTTCTTAATTGGAAAGTGGTCTTAGTGACTTAGAAAGCTGCTTAAGTAATATCCCGCTACGTGCTGGCTGCGAGAGAGCATTGTATCTAACACTGTATTATGAAAAATTCAAATGCACAGAGAAGCTGAAAGGATCGTACGTGAATGTCCATGAACCCAGCATCTAGAGTCTGCTGTATCACTCCATCCATTTAGCTGCCTATCAATCTCTGTTATTTTCAGATGCATTTCGAAGGAAGTCTGGAAACATCCGCGCACTCGACTCCTAAACACTTCAGCATGCACATCATTAACGAGAGCTCAATATTCATTCACAGTTATTCTTGTTTATTTGCTTGCGGCAAAATTTACATAGTGTCAAATGCACAAGAGTCCTATATCAACTGTAGGGGAGGAAAGCATTTCCCTCCCCTTCTGGGTTCTTTGGCTGGCTTAGTAATTAAAATGATATAACACAGATGAATAAGAGAAAAACAAATTTAATTCTGTGCATACAGGAGCTCAAAGAAATATGAGACTTGAGGAAGGGACCAAAGCAGGCAGTGTTTATACCTTTTGGACAAAGAAACACTACATGTGTGAAGAATCGACAAGACAAAGAAGGTTGGGCGTGCGCTAGTAAATTAGTAGGGTGATAAGGATGCCCCCCACCCTCCAGGTACCAGGCAGGACGCTTTCCACATGGGGGATTCATTTCCTGCTTTCAGGGGGACAGAGGGAGTCAGAGTGTCCTTCTTATACTGGCTGGTTTTTAAAGTAACTAATTCAAAATTATTAGCATGCCAAAATGGCATCTTTTAGGATGGCAAATGCTGTTCCTCTTTGGTACCATTCAGCAAGTATTCCTGAGTGGGTACACCAGTGCAATGCACACCCCTCTCAAGATACAGAAAAATGTTATTACCCCAGAAAGGAAAGAACTTTTGGGTGTTCGCTGGACTTCTTGTGGTGATCATTTCCTAATACTGTATGTACAAATACCAAATCATTCTCTTTTATGCCTGAAACTAAAATAATGTCATATGTCAACTGCACCTTAATGAAAAAATTACGGGAAGAGGAACTTCTTTGTTAGATTGGCTTAAGTTTATTTTAAGTGAATTTTAGCAGAACTGAATATAAAATTGCCAAGCTGAATCATACCAACGGTCCATTCGGGGGAAACATACGTGACTGTTGCTACGCTATTTGTTCATCCAGGCCCTGGGCTGACAGTTCTTCCCAAGAAACTTGCAAAGTGAACCGCTATCTCTGACAGAAACATCAGGGAACATGTATTTCACGGACTGTTAGAGCCAGGAAAAGCCCCAGGAAATTATCCAATCTATCCCCCACTTTTGCTTGATAGCTTAGGGTTTGAGAAGTCCGTTGGGTTACAGAAGTACATGACTGCCCGTCTTGACCCCTGTAAACAATGGAAAGCTAGCAGCCAGGTGCTCTGCTCAGGGCCCTGTGTCTATTATTTCTTTAATCTTCTTGTCATTATTACCCTCATTTTACAGAGAGTAAACTAAGTGTAGAAACAGCATCAAATGACTGATCTTTGTCATCTCAAATTAACCATAAATGTTTGATTAATATCATAAAATATTTTTAACTTAGTCACTTATTCTGGGTCTGCTTTCCATGAGTTTAAACTAAATGCTTGAGTATTCCTGAATTCTAGCTTTTCGGGGTTTAGAGAAAAAGCAGATATCAAAATTGGTCATACTGGCTAGGATGTAATCACATGCCTGTAACTGCCCTCTCGTGTCAGGTCTTTGGTCCCAAATGTCTCAGACACTTCATTCTGTGCTTGCACAGCAGCCACGTGCCTCCTGTTCTGTTCCTAAATAAAGCAGATGTCTAACTTTGACTTCATGGTTAGTGTACCTACTTCTTCCGCTTCTTATTGGGTAGAACTTGAGACTTCTCTTTGCAGAGCTTAACTATAGCTGAGTCTTCTCTAGAACGATGTTTAAATGACGTGGGGAAGTAAGAGGAACAAATCTTAATATTCCCTGTAATTTTGGTTATTATTGCTTTCACTTTCCTTGGCTTCTTGTAAGTCTTTAAAGGATTTTATTTATTTATTTATCTTGGACAGAGGGGAAGGGAGGGAGAAAGAGAGGGAGAGGAACATCAGCGTGTGGTTGCCTCTTGTGCGCCCCCTACTGGAGACTTGGCCCATACCAGGGCATGTGCCCTGAATGGGAATCGAACTGGCAACCCTTTTTTTTCGCAAGCTGATGCTCAATCCACTGAGCCACACCAGCCAGGGCTCCTTGTAAGTCTTTTACTGTCAAACTTTGAAATAGGCTCCCATTGCTCAAGGTACAGTTGCATCGTAACTTTGTATAAGAGTAGGATAACGGTGGTTTCTTGGATTCCAGTTCCCTTCTTGATCATGCCTAACATTTTGCTGACTATTTTAGCCTCAGGGGACAGTGTGTTGTGAGTCTCACATCTTTTTTCTGATTCTAACAAATAGTTCAGAGCTCATGGTCTTAATTTCTTTTGGGATCATTTTCCTTACAGTTGACCATAGTTAAATACAGGGTCTGGCACAAATAACAGCCCTTTTTGATTGCAAAATCATAAGCATGCAATTCTGTAATGTAACACTGTCACACTCAAGCACGTCATAGAACATTTTAGGTGCAATGTTCAGATGAAAACTATAAATTATTACATCCAAATTATCACCCAACCAACCACAGTCAAGCAGACATTACTTCTGCCAGACCCTGTATACGCTCCTCTTCCCCTCTTCATATGACCCCAAAAGGTTTCCCTGCAATTTAACTCTTCCAGCTCGATCTATTCCACCTTGAACTCTTCTCTACTCTGGGGAATCCCTGAGATCCACAGGGTGCTATCCTTAGCAGACCACCCATCTTTGCTGATGACAGTTATGCATTGTTGAAGCTTCTCCTTATAGAGAAGCAGTAACACCTCGCTTTAGTGTGATTCTTGATGCTTTTATTCATTATCGAACTTTACCTTCACAGCAATCCTTTGGTTGCGCAGCTATCATTATTTCAGTGTTTCAGTGGAGCCAATTAAAGCTGTGGCAAATCCACATTTGCAAATTGAATTGTCAAGGTGTCTCTCTAAAACCTAATCACGGTAACTTCTAATTCTCAGGCTGTAACTTCAGTGCAGAAATTGCAACAGAGCTGTTCTTTGTTCTGTTGCAATGTACATTCAAAATGCGATCATTTCATTTTCGAAAATAACATTTTTCCCTAGGAGAGACGTTGTGGGGATTTATATCAAAATAATGCATATCAATAATCAAAGATAGGTAGCTTAAAAACCCAAGGTGATAGATCAGTGAGTATTCAATCACCGGAACCGTTTCCTTCTCTGCAGTATCGTGGTTCTCGGCATGATTGCTGTGTTTCCACTTTGACACTTGGGGAGATCCGTAAATCCGGACACATGCTGAGATCCGGTCTGTCATCCTGAGTCTGAGCAATGGTTATTTATTTCCCTTCTTTATCCAGCATCTACTGACTGCACAAATCATTTGAGAAGCTTTTCATGATGGACCTCGGAGAAAAGAAATGCACACACTTGGATAGCTCTTCAATTACCATCATGCACAGATTGTCTGAGTTTATATGCGTATATTTTATTATTATTTCCCTTTTGTATGTCAGATGAATCAAGTATAAATGTACATCTAACAGTATGGGCTCTAGTGACCAAATTCATTGCCATACTATGTCTTTGCTCTACCATTAATGTCCTGGATGAAAACTAATAATAATATCTTGGATGAAGGGTTGTAAGTGTGGTAAAATTCTGTCATTTGAATTGTTGCCCAATTATGGACAATTACCATGTCTATTAGAACTCCAGCCACCACAGCAGGCCAGTTCCAAGATATCAGCTTCTCTTTGATGATCTTCAGATAGTATGCTTCCTTTCCATTCCCTGACAACGTGGAAGATGTATCAAACTTCTAGAATTTTTTTCATGTACGTTTCTGCAGGTTCTACTCTTGGGACACTACTTTGCGTCTTTTATTAAGTAAGTGAATAGCTGTTTCATTATTCTCTGTGTGCTGATTTATTTCCATGAGCCTTGTCTGGTTCACTGTCCAATGAGTATTTCTAAAATGTTCTCTGTCCCACAGATCTCCCGTCTACATTGTATCATATCCTTAGCAAAACCACGTATCTCTTACTGTCATTCGTGTCTGCCATCATGATGCATATTTCACAGGTTGCAACCCTTTTGAAAAAGATGAATTTTCCAAAGTTATATCAGAACACATTTTATAAATCAAATGATATTTTATTAAATTCTTATTGAAGGAGAGTATGCATCAGGAAAAGGGCACGCATCATAAATGTCTACCTAGGTGAATTTGCACAAGCAGAATACATCTGTGTGATCACCACCCAAATCAAGAAATGCCCAGAACCTGAGAAGCCCCCATCCCTATGCCTTTCAGTGACTGCCAGTTCCATAGGAGTAACCGCTATTGTGGCTTCTAAAGTGTTCTTACTTTTCCCAGGTCTTGTCCATCATGTACACAGAACGAAACAATACGTCCTCATTTTCGGCTGGCATCTTTCCCTTAACAGCATGTCCGTGGCATTAATATATATTATTGCATATCATTGTAGATATTTCATTCCTGTTTGCTTGATAGTATTCTATTGAGAAATAGACCATACAGTATTTCTCTGTTTTACAGTAGATAGGAATTGGGCTAATTTCCCGTTTGGGGACTTTTCCAGTGTAGTACATGTCTTTTGGTGACTGTAAGTATGGATCGCTGTGAGAGTGCACTGGAAGCATGCAGTAACCTGGGGGTGAAATGCAAGTCAAATAATATTTTAAATACACTTGATAAATTGACTATATGGGGAAATCGTATGGTGAATCCTTTTGCAAAGGAAATAATCTCTCCATAATTTCTGCTTTGCAAAATGGATGCTCACATATGGTTGGTTATTTCACAAGGGGAGGTACATCTGCTGACTGTCTTTCTAGTATTCATCTAATTGTACTTACGTTAACAGCAATGTGATATTTTTATTGTTGTTATTATCCTCTGGAGCTCAGTATGCTTCAGAATTTGAAAATGCCCATAAAAATATCCTTACCCAATATATACATGTACTTTTCAATACTATTCCACCTAAAATTTCATTTAAAAGACAAGCTCAAGCAACAAGACATGCCAACAGATTCCATCTGATCTACATTCATTGTAAGAATGTTAGAGCCCCAGCTGGTGTGGCTCAGTGGATTGAGCACCAGCCTGTGAACCAAAGGGTCACTGGTTCAATTCCCAGTCAGGGCACGTGCCTGGGTTGCAGGCCAGGTCCCCCTGGTGGGGGGCATGGGAGAGGCAACCCATTGATGTTCCTGTTCCTCTCTTTCTCCCTCCCTTCCCCTCTCTCGAGACATAAATAAATAAATGAATAAATAAATAAATGAATAGAATTTTTTAATAGGGATGCTTTTTAAAACCAGAATGTTAGAGATCATTGATTAATTTACCTCACAGGATTCACCTTCCATACCTTTTAATTTATCTATTTTTTATCAAATGAGAATATTCTACCAGTAAACGTGACAGCGAAGACATTTTATACCAAAAAAAAAGGGGGGGTTGGTGCAAAGGCAGTATTAGAAACAAAGGATGTCCAGAAAATATTTGTTTTTTTTTCTAATGGGGATCATGAAAAATAAAGGGGAAATAAAAAGGGTAATGTAAAAGACGTAAGCCAGAGTTCAAATTATGTAAACCTGAAATGCAACAAAGGGCCCATGACTGCTTTGCAGGAGGAAAGTCTCCAGGTGCTCGGCAAGGGTTAACTTTGGAAGCTGCATTTTTACATCTCTATAAGGAGGAAGCGTGAGTGATTGAAATAGTCTACATGCATAAGTCATTGGATAGTTGTTGCAATCAAACCCTGGATTGTACACTAGGAATTTTTTTTTTTTTTTGCTAGAACTCTAACTTAGACTAGGTTCTCCCAGAAACAGATCTTGACACAAACGATTGGAGCGAAGGTGCTTCAGGGGATCCCAGGAAGGACCAGGAGGGAAATGGCCCCATGAAACAGGGAAAGGAAAGAAGCAAGGACCGGAGCTGAGCAGGTTATCTCTGTGGGCCACCGCCATTCAGCCCTGCTGAGTAAAGTCTGAGAGATACAGAAAAATACACCTCACAGTTGTCAGCCACGAGGGGCGATTATCTTCCAACTGTCATCCGTCGTTGGCTGATTCATTTGTCCACTCCTTACAGTCAGATTTCTAGCACCTGACCCAAATCATTTTCTGTGTGGTCTTCAAGGAATCCCATGTGGTCAAAGCCAATGGGCACTTCGAGCATGCGCTTTGGTGAGACTGACTGCTTGGGTGCAAGTGCTGGCTCTGCCCCTCACGATCTGTACGACCTTAAAGCAGCTCTTTCACATTGTCTGTGTTTCTTCATCTGTTCAATGCAGAGAACAGCAACAACAACAACAGAAACGGTGATACTTACCTCTTAAGGTCATCATAATGATTAAACAAGATAGTACATGCAAAGAGCTTGAAACAGAGTAGGTAGTCAAGTAAATGTTCTTGTATATGAATTTTAGCATCTCTTGTGATATCTCAGGCATTCAAAAGTGTTTCTGAAATTCATTCTTGTCCATGTTTCTACGACAGTACACTTTCCAAGTAGTCTTGCCTCTCTAGCCGTGTTTCATCTTATTGGCTACCTTTGCTATATAGTCTGTCTTTATGCAGTGTATTTTCTAGGGCTCTACATTTCACATTCTGTTCTGCTTCATCAGTACACCATGCCAATGAGAATGCATTCACTTCTGTGGCTTCTGTTACTCTTCTGACATGCTTTTCTAATCCCAGATTTGTCTCTCTCTCAAAATACACGGGGAGAGACAAATTAGGTTTACAGTTGTGAGTGTGCAAACCACAGAGTTGATTCTTATATTATGATCTGTTAATTATCGTGTCATTTTCCATGCAAACAACTCTAAGCCTGCTTTTGCCCCACCCCGTACAGCTCTGGGACAGCACCGCCAGTCCATCTGACCGCACTAATAGTCCTGTGTGGAATGTGCTCAGAACCTCCCCCTGATTAGGTCCAAGACTGAATTCATTATCTTTTTCCCTGGAACTGCTCATCCTGGATTCTTCGAGTAGAGAATGAATAATACCTCCATCTAACAGGCACCAACCAGAAGGCGGGGAATCTGAGACTCCTTTGTTTACCCAGCGCTTTGCATAATGCCTGTTAATCTAGTAGGCGGTATAGAAAATGGGGACTCACGGGCTAGATGGGCGGATTGATGAATAGCAGGACTTAGAGGAGTAGATGGATTGCTGAGTGAGTCTGTAGCCTATAAGTTTATCTAGTGAAGTATTATCTGATGATCATGTGCAGTTGAAGGTCAAGGATACAAAAGCAGATTCTTTGTGGGATGCACACCACCAGTGAACCAATTTATCTCACTGCATTACACACACTTTCCCACTTTGGGATGAAAACTGTAATTGGATGTTTGTCTGAAATAGTGGTATAGGCTATAAAAGTTCCTTCATTTTTCCACAATTAAATATCCACCCACATTAATAGGAAAAACTACTTCCTCATATCAAGAATGGCCATTTTAAAAAATATGGTTTATATCTACCCTCGTTGAAATGGACAGTAGGATGTATAAAAAATTCACTGGCATGAATACGAATGGCTTACTATGTTTATATAAGAAATGCTAGGCATTCTAAAAATGTTGTTAGGATAGTGTCATGTCACTAATTAAGTCTGATTTAGGCACAGGCAACTTGGAATCAAAGATTTTTTTTAAGGGAAGTTAATTTTATTATTTTCAGTTACACAATAGTATATGACAATATATGTATATGACAATAGGCAACAAAACCAGTGCCCATTATGCATAATAAAGTAGCTTGCTATGATAGGATGAAGAAATGGTTTGTAATTAGAATCACTTCTATGTTGTTCTGTGCTAGAAAAATATTTCAGAACACTTACCAACATTTTTATTTATAGTTTAAACAGTTCCTTAGAATACCACTGACACTATTCATTTTGTAAACTCAAGATTAAGTAGAATGATCAAGAAGTCTAAAGCTCAGCTATAACAGTGCTGCACTACCCAGTGGGCTCCACAATAACCATGAAACAAAGAAAAAATAATGGCGTTCAACAATTATAATGAGAGACTGACATTACACAGAGGTCTGGCCATGTTATCTGAGGTTGGAATACAATATGTTGACTGGTTTTGCAACACACATCAAATGCCCAGACAGAAATGAACCCGATAAAAAGGAATGAGTGTCACTTACTTGGCTTCACATATTCCAAGCAACCAATTCTTGATTTCATGTCACAATCCCTAGTCTAGTAGTGTGTGTCTAGTCCTGATGCTCATTTACCAAACACCTCAAGGCCTCACTTAAGTCCTAACTTCCCAAAACTTTATGGCGGCAGTGATAGGGTTAATGAAGAAGGCCTAAACGGACACGATGAAGGAAGACCCGGGATTTTGTAACACTGCACTGTGTACATTTCCCTTGTCCACCCACAGCCAGTCTTTGCCCTTCGCTACCCTGCTGCGTACCCTGGAAGGCTGCTCTGTGTCATTGCAGATCTCCTGTGCCCTTTGGCTTCCTGTTGCTTCGGCCACTGGGGAGCCCTAGCAGGAAATTGAAGAGAGCAGGCAGAGGGAGGTCAGGATATTTATTCTCCTGGTTGCCTCGCCATGAAGCTGCCTCTGGCTGACTGTGTCCCTTGGCAGAAGGTTACTGCTCTTCTGAAGGTGGTTTTTCCCCATGACTCTCGGCTCCTGGCTGCTTCTCCCTCCGTCATTTCTTGTGCCTGGACGTGGTAGCAGCAGCGCCACTGCTGCGAGGCCTGGTTCTTGTATTACCTTTGGTGCATTTCCTACCCCTGATGTGTTGACACTTGTTCTTTCGTAAATAAGCCTCCCAGACTATTCAGGCCAGACCACAGAGGAACATGTGTATTGAGCTAAGCTACTCCAGAGGATGGTGGATAGACACTGAAGGGTTTAAATAGGAGAGTGCGTGGCCAGACCTATATTAGTTATTACTGTCTAAAGTATAGACATTAGCCCTGGCTGGTGTGGCTCTGTGGATTGAGCATGGGCCTGTGAACTGAAAGGTCACCAGTTTGATTCCCAGTCAGGGCACATGCCTGGGCTGCAGGCCAGGCCCCCAGTTTGGAAGGTGCAGCCGATCCATGTATCTCTCTCACATCGATGTTTCTCTCCCTCTCTTTCTCCCTTCTTCTCTCTCTCTAGAAGTAAATAAATAAAATATGTTTTTAAAAGGTGTAGACATTACAGAGAAAAACAGAGACTTGAGGTGGGAGACTATATGGAGTCTATTTTACACTTACAGGCAAAGTATAATAGAGCTTTGCCATGGTGCTATGTGGAAAGAGGGAAGTTCTAGATTAGAGAAATTAGTAACCAATTACATACGGTAGTCAGTGAGGCTTAAGGAAGATTTAGAATGCCTGTCAGGTATCTTAAAAGGATAAAATAGATGCTGGTTGGTTACTTGTTTCCTATGGCTTTATTTCCATTTCATGAAACCAGCATAATGAAAAGATGGTGTGGCCCTGGCTGGTGTAGCTCAGTGGATTAAGTACCAGCCTGCAAACCAAAGGGTCGCCAGTTCGATTCCTAGTCAGGGCACATGCCTGGGTTGTGGGCCAGGTCCCCAGTTGGGAGCATGTGAGGGGAAATCATACATTGATGTTTCTCTCCCTCTCTTTCTCCTTCCTTTCCCATCTCTCTAAAAAGTAAATAAATAAAATCTTTAAACATTTTTTCTTAAAAAAAAAAGATGGTGTGGACATTAATGGAAAAGACAAAATAGTGTGGTCATATTTAATTTTAACCTTCCAAAATGAAGTATTTCAGAGCATAACCTATAGGCCATCCATCTTCCATCTTTGACTCACAATGATACCAAAAAATAGCCTCAGTATAAACCTGTCACACTTACCTAATAGAATTGGCATGAATTTTTAGCTATCATTACAAGGAGTTTCCAGAATGCCTGTGTGCTCTTGAGTTGCCCCAGAAGAAGACCCTAGGAAAAGGTTTTGAGAGCAAGTGGTTTATTTGGGAGTTGGGGAAAATATCAGTAGGGGAGTGAGGAAGTGAGGCAGAATGGCAAGACAGCCAGTAAAGGATCGTGACTTATCAAGCAGGTCACCCCGGTGGGCTGCTGGGGCTTTATGTCTCTGGGAGAGCTATGGAACCCTTGAAAAACACATGCCTCACCGTTCCCTCCCTTAGCACCAAGGGAGCTAGAATATTCATACCCCAGCACCTACTGTCATCTGTCATTGGTTATAGGCTGCTCCTGGGAGGTGGAGAGGGAAGAGGGGAAGTGCCAGCTCGCTGGTGCATCTAGCCTACCACTTAGATGGCAAAATGAGCTTTTTGTGGCAACACATAGCCTTCAAGGAATGAAACACGAGTGATGGCATTGGAAGTCAGACTGCTGGGTATGGAAGTGGCACGGGCGAGGTGTCTGGTGTATTCTGGCATAAAACCCTTCTAGAAGTTTATTCATATTTGGTTCCAGGCATTGAGAACAGACTGAGTTAAATGTTTACATACGCTGCCGATGTTCTAGATGACCTTCAGGAAGATAATTTAACAGAAGCTCATGTTTGCCGTTGAAAAGCAAGTAAGGAATGCAGTTGTCCATCACCCTAGCTCTAACGAAGTGAACAGTTTTTAATGAGTAATAGAAAACGTGAGCTATTTGGATGTTAACTTGAAAGTGTCTTCTGAGGGCTAGCATTGAATCCTGTATATATTTTTCCCTTTTATTCCAGTTGAGAGAATTCAGAATCAGTGGGATGAAGTACAGGAACATCTGCAGAACCGGAGGCAACAGTTGAATGAAATGTTGAAGGATTCAACGCAATGGCTGGAAGCAAAGGATGAAGCTGAGCAGATCTTGGGGCAGGCCAGAGCCAGGCTGGACTCCTGGAAGGAGGGGCCCTACACAACGGACGCCATCCAAAAGAAAATCAAAGAAACCAAGGTGAGAATCAAAGATACGTTCTTCCAATTAAATGCCGGGTACACTGGATACAATTCTATCAAGAATGAAAATGTAATGATTTTTAATGTAAACTTCTGAAAACAGAATTACATTTAAGCTGAAATGAACAGCCAAGTAAAGTGCAGATTAGAGGAAAATGGATGGCTAATGTCGATCTTAAAACTAATTGAGTTTAGTGGCTCAGTGAATTGAGTGCCAGCCTGCGAACCAAGGGCCCCGGTTCAATTCCCAGTCAGGGCATATACAGGCCAGCTCCCCAGTAGGGAGCGTGTGAGAGGCAACAGCACGTTGATGTTTCTCTCCCTCTCTTTCCCTCTCCCTTCCCCTCTCTCTAAAATTAAATAAATAAAATCTTTTAAAAATAAATAAATAACATGAGTTGAGTAATAATCTGCATATAATGCAGTTTAATAATCTACATATAACAGGTTTGTTTTCACATTGCACCATCTTTTAAGGCTGCTTCACAGTTGCTAGACATACTTACGTAGGAACGTAAAGCCAATCGGTTAATTCCTTCCTAGAAAAAGTAACAGGTCTACCTTCTGCCCCTTTATTTGAGGGCCCCGAGTGGAGAAGGCAAGGGTGGGAGGAAGTGTACAGCAGAGACGAGCTGTATGCTCCCGTGCTCTGCCTTCCAGCCCAGCTTCTCTTCCTTCTCTTCCTCCTCTTCTCCCTCCTCCGTCCCCCAAAACTGCACTGTAGTTTTGTCCACTTACTAGACGACAGCTCTTCAGAATTAAAGAAAGAAAAAAGGGAAAGGCAATAAAATTTGTTTGACTCTGTTTTATCCAGGATTATGCAGAGCACTTTACATGCATTGACTTCTTTTGAACATTGTATTTATGGGTCAATTTGGAAAGCCCTTAAACATTAACCAAAGGGTAGCCTTTAGGGAATGTTCAACAAGGGAGCACACTGGTAGGAACTTGATCAGATTGAGTATTTGATCAAAACCCTCCATAGGTATTTTTTTTTTTCTGGCAGAAAAAGGCGTTCTGCTAAACAGACATCTGAACCTCAGATTAGCTATGTCCTCTGAGAAAAAAGTCACGTCATTTTTTTGGATGAAGTGGCTTCCACTTCTAAATTAGGCCATGTTAAGCTATGCTAAGCTTTATAACATATGTACTTACACTAAGTTCACTCAAACAAGAAACCCTGAAGTCTCAATAGCTTAATACAGTACAGGTTAATTGCTTGGTTGTCTCGTAGTCCAACAGAGGTTGAAGAGCTCTTCTCGTGAGCTGTCCCACAAATGGTGACGTGGAGATCCAGGCCATTCCAGTTTTATGAAACTAGCTTTCTAAACTCACAGCTGCCCAAGGTCAGTGGAGGAGAAGAAGAGAAACTGTGGAATCTGTGGGGTTGCATGACCCGGGCTGGAGATTGTATACATCACTTCCACCCACATCCCATTGAGCAAAACTGGTTCCCAATTTAAATTCAGGAAGGATGCATGGGAATCATGAGCTACTGAACTTTTAGTCTCTGCCATATCTACTTTTCCAAAGGACCTGAACTACTATGAGGACAAGGTATTTATTTATATGGCAAGAATGTTAGAAAGTCACATAGGATTTTACAGACTTATCATTACTTCATTCGGAGGCAACATGTAGACAAATAAAAATGTATTCTTTCACGAGACACTAGTTACCACTAAGGTTTTCTGACTTGGATGAACATAGATGAATTAGGAATGTCTTACAATGATTTTCCCAATTCCTGGTCTGACTATGTGAAATACAGAACCTGTGTGGTTATTCTTAAAGGCTCTGGTCTTATCCATAAGGTTCTCAGCACGTTATGCTATTCCTTTTTCCTCTCAAAAAATGCAGGAGTCTATGATTCTAGCAAATCACGGAATAAGATGGATAACGGGTAAGGAGGAATTAACAAGGAAAAGGAGTTTGCCCTGGACCGTTGACTTAGATGAGGGGAAGGAGAGGTGAGAGGCGCACAGTGACAAGGTTTGATTAGGGGAAGGAGACTCTGGGAGTCGGCAAATGAGAATTAATCATCTTAAAACCTGTGAGAATCCTAAGGCGGTAGCAAGAATGATTAGGATTTGGTACCTCTCAGAAATGCAAAGAGCTTTAAATACAAGACAGAAAGAATTGCAAGAGAAAATACGGAAGGAGAAGAACCCAATTTCACTGTCAAAGCAAGCAAGATGCTTTAAACATCTAAAACAAAGGCAAGATTGTATTATAATTGCTATCTTTGTGAAACTTTTGAGATTAAAAACTGGCTTTTGAATAGTCAGGCTGAAACTACATCATAAAAATGGCTCAGCCATTATCTGTGGAAACTGATGTTTTTGTTTGTGTGAGGGATTTAATCATACATATTGCTGCAATTTCAATGTAAGTTCATAATACAGATAAGGATGACCAAAGCTGTAATTTTCCTGTCACTTCCTCAATGACATATGCTAAATCTAAGAGTAAATCTAATGCGAATACTAACATGTAGTGAGTACTTACTTGCTATTTGTCAAAAACCACTAGTCACTTTACATAAATTGGCTTATTTCATGCTCTCACAAAACCTTCCATGAAAAGTGCTGTTATTTTTCCCAGTTTACAGGTAAGAAAGGTGAAGCCCAAAGAAGTTCAGTAACACCTCTCACAGGTAGCAGAGTTCGGATGTGAATGCATAGCAGTTACTCTTGTACATGACCTCACAGATTGTGTCTTCTACCCATTGTCCACATGGGTAAAACAAATCAAGAAACACCACAAGAATTAGAAAGGGAGACACCTGTAATTATGAACTGGCAAATACGATTGTATTACTGATAAGTCAACAGATGGGAAAGAAAAGCAATGAAATACTATACTGGGGAGAAGGTTTCATATTCTGTTTTAGTGTGAAAAAACTAAAAAGGTCATTGAAATTAGATTCCATTTTTAATGAAACTACTACTTTTAATTCTTATAAAAGTCAAAGAGCCTCTAAAATGGAGGTCTGGACTTTATGCCTAATATGTTGTCACTACTAAGTGATATTAGCTGGCTTATCACTCACAATCTTCTTTAGAAGAAAATGTGAAAATAGACATAAAGGGATATCGATTGAGTTGAACACAGATTTTTTTCTCCATAAATTCTTTCTGAGTCTTTGTGCCTATGATTAGCAAGAGAGTCAGTGACCCTGGTAAGGCCATCACTGGGTTCTGTCTACAGAGTCGGGGTGCTGTGATTACAGCAGCCAGTCTCCCCTGCGTCACTGATGACGGTTCTCAGTGTCACCATGAAATGTTTTTTTAACTTTATTTACTTGTATGTTTTCATGCTCCTTATTTCTTTTTTTAAAGATTTTATTTATTTATTGTTAGAGAGAGGGGAAGAGAGGGAGAAAGACAGGGAGAGAAACATCAAAGTGTGGTTGCCTCTCATGTGCCCCCTACTGGGGACCTGGCCCACAACCTGGGCGTGTGCCCTGACTGGGAATCGAACCAACGACCCTTTGGTTTGCAGGCTGGCATGCAATCCACTGAGTCACACCAGCCATGGCTTTTTTTTTTATTGTTTTCAGTTACGGTTGACCCACTCCCCTCCTCTCACTTTCAGTCCTCCCTGCCTTGTCTTTGTCCTTGAGTACTTTATACGTTTCTTGACCTGACCCTTCCCCTTCTTTTTCCATTACCTGGCTCCCCCCTCCCCTCTGGTCATTGTCAGTTTGTTCTTTATTTCCATGTCTCTGGTCCTATTTTGCTTGCTTGTTAGTTTTATTGATTAGGTTCTATTTATAGGTGAGATCACATGATATTTGTCTTTCACCACTTTGCTTATCTCACTCAGCATAATGCTCTCCAGTTCCATCCATGCTGTCTCAAAAGGCAACCACCAGCCATGTTATAGCCTTTGAAAATTTAAACCAGTCATCTAACCTGAAATTTAAAAAAAAATCACCTACGCCCTGGCTGGTGTAGCTCAGTGGATTGAGCGTGGGCCTGCGAACCGAAGGATCGCGGTTCGATTCCCAGTCAGGGCACATGCCTGGGTTGCAGGCCAGGTCCCAGCAGGGGATGCACGAGAGGCAACCATACATTGATATTGCTCTCCCTCTCTCCTTCCCTTCCCCTCTAAAGATAAATAAATCAAAAAATCTAAAAAATAAAATAAAATCACCTACAATCCTGATATTTTAGTGTTCATCATTGCTAATATTTATCTCTAATCTCTTCCATTTCTTATCTACATATTTTAATTGTCTTCATGATACAGATAAAATTTGGATTTCTGATTCTGAAGGATTATTGCCAAAGTATTTATACATGTTGCTGCATAACTTTTACTAGTTGTCATTTTTAATTCTTTGTAATATTTTATAAGTCCCATCTTTAACCATTTCTTATTCATTGGACATTTAGAAAACCACCTCTCTGAGTTCAAAAAAAATAATGGAGAAAAAAAGGAAACAATAACAAACTCTTCACAAAATAGAAATCAAATCTGAGATGGCGTCTGAGGAAAGTCTATCTTGAAAGTATGGAAAGGATGCCCTGGCCAGGTAGCTCAATTGGTTGGAGCATCATCCCCATACACTAAGGTTGCAGGTTCTATCCCCCGTCAGGGCACATATAAGAATCAACCAAAGAATGTACAAATAAGTGAAATAGCAAGTAGTCATGTTTCTCTCTCTCTCTCTTTCAAATAAATAAATTTTAAAGGATTATTTTAAAAAAGAAAGTATGGGAAAGGTGGAAGGAGATGACAGCTGGAGAATTTAGATTTGGTCAAAGAACAGACTCTCAATGGCTTGTTGTGTCAATGATTCATGAGCAGGTCATTAAAAGATGCTCATAAGATACATTTACTTTCTTTCTGATATACCCCTTAGTTTTTTGGAAACAAAAGCATAAAGAAAGTAGCTGATTTTGTCAATCACGTGGTTTCACTTGATCTTATCCATGACCCTGGTAAACCAGTAATGTTCTTTTGAGATGGAAAGGCACAAATGAGGGAAAATCATACAGGATTTCTATCCTAATCCAATTCCCTGCCAACAGCTATGACAGAATCCTATGAGACATGATGCCACCTAACCTTCATAAGGGGCATGGTGACGGACCATTGGCACCTAAAACCCCCATCAGTGGCCATCACTGGGCTGTACCTTGGTTGACTCCACAACCTCTTCCCCAGGCTATTAAGATTGCTCCAAACTTGGCAACGAATTCTTGGAAAAATTATTTCTTCGTGATTTTAAACTTCCTTTTCCAGTGTCAAAGATTTACCAAGGCTCAGAGTTTTCATTTCTTTTTTTTTCCCCTTTTAGCTTTTGAAAGAGAAATTCCTTTTTGTCTGCTTTGTGATTGCTTTTGTGTCAAATTCAGCATAAAAGCTTTTCAAACGTGATAGCATTAGTTCTTGTGTGCTTGACCGAGTTAAGAGTACATGACTTCAATAGAGAGGTGAAATCTTCTCCGAGCCTTGCTGATTTGGCTATATCACACTTGAAGCTATCTGAGGCAAAAACTCCAATAATTCACCCAATTATTAAATAAACATGCCCAAGGCTATAAAATCGCTGTGCTTTGAAGACACTCTTTCGAAAATTTGAAACCTAGATGCACTGTAATCACATAACTAATTAAAGAAGCTGAACTTGTTATATATAAATAAATACGGTAGCTATATGAGGATCTCAAATTATTTTACCAGGAAGGAACTAATCAGAGAAAGTTCTGTTTCAAATATGGAAGTAGAGCCTTATAGTTTGAATTATTTTCGGGGGGTGGGGAGTGAGTGGTATTAGAAAATACCCTTATCTGTCATAAGGATATGTACAGTTATGGAAGCTGGATGCTTCTTTCGCCTGTTTTGTTTACTTTCAGACTGCGCAAAATTCAGTCAGCAAACTGACCCACCCTAGCAGTTCAAGTTTTGCATTTCTGCTACAATAATGAGTGCAGTATCAGAAATCTTCTTGCTGGGACCTGCCATTTCTTCATGCATTTTCTTTATTCCTTTTTGTTTTCCCCTAAAGCTCCTGCGTGATTAAGGAGAACGAATCAATAACCTAATAGCGCTTTTCCTCCCGAAGCAGGTGGAAAGCTATTCAACTTCTCAAAGCATACAGAGTGCTTCGTACATCACCGATAGAGCACAGCAAGTAATGAGTAGTTTCCCCAGCTCCGGCTACACTGTATAAATATTTAATAGAGAGTCATCGAGACTTGAACAGCATTATACTCGGATTGCGCCATATCGTGCCTCATTCCCTTTTCCCAGTGTAACTCATTCCATGCTTGAAAATGGAATGTGGCTTCTCTGGAAACCCACTCCTTCATAAAACCAACAAACTGTAAATATTGTCAGAATTGCCCTTTCCACACTCTGCAAATGCACCAAGGTTGGCCACACAGTGTAACCTGCAGCACTTCCCGAAGAACAGCGGGGTTCGAGGCTCTGTCCCATGGCCTAGTCCCCTCACTTTCCCCTGGCTACACAGTATGCTGGGAAGTCAGCAGCCTTGCAGCCACCAGAGAGGGAAGACCAGGATTGGAGTTCCTCCAAAAGACCCATTTTATACCCAGAACAGTATTGCGATGTGATCTGGCTTGCTGCTCTGTAAAAGAAACCTATACACAAAGCTTTGTCATTTGACCTGACTTGGAGCTATCTCCACAGGTGAATGCCTATCTCCAGAGAGTTTATGCAAAACAGTCAGCAGCAGTAGGCTGTCCAGGCTGTGTTTCCAGTGCAGATAATCCGGGTCTGGAGAAAAGCTTCAAAGGAAGACCTGGGGGCTGAGATGTCTTCGGGGGAATTCGAAAAGTGCTGACGTAATCCTGGGAGATCTAGAAGGCTAGGGTGCATACCTTACCAAGTGGGAAATATCAATAAAGAGATATAAATTATAAGCAGGGACCAAAGAGAGATTCTGGAGTTTAAAAGCACGTAACAAATGGAATTTTTGCTGGAAGGGCTCAACCACAGACTTAAGGTGGCAGAAGAATCGGCAAACTTGAGGACAGATCGTAATTCCACTCTGAGGTAAAGAAAGAGAAGCATTAAGAAACATTCATGAGGTTAAAAACTAACAGAACTGAGGGGGGAAATAAAAATTCAACAGAACGGAGACTTCAATACCCTACCTTTCATGAAGATAGAACAACAAGGCAGAAGATCAACAAGGAAATAGGAGACTTGGAAACCCCCTATGAACTAACAGTGCTGCATAGAACGCTCTGCCCAATGACAGCAGAATAACATTCTTCTCCATCAAGCCTGAAAAAATTCTCCAGGCTGGACCATATGTTAGGCAATTGCACAAATCTCAGTACATATAAAAGGATCAAAATCATACGATATGGTTTCTCTGACCATAATTGAATGAAGGTAAAACTCAATAACAAAAGTAAATATGGGAAATTTACAAGCATAAGAAAATGACACAACACATTATTGAATAACCAATAGTTCAAAGAAGAAATCACAGAGGAAATGCAAAAACACTTTAAGATGAATGGAAATAAAAATACAACATCAGGAAACTTATGGTATTCAACTAATGCTGTGCTTGGAGTGAAATTTATAGCTTTAAATATCTGCATTAAAAAAGGAGATCTCAGCTGAGTGACCCAATCTTCCAACAGAAGAAACTAGAAAAGAGAACATGAAATCAAAAGGAAGCAGAAGGAAGTAAAAAGGGTTACATGAAATCAGTGAAATAGAGAAAAGGAAAACAGAAAAAAATCAACAAAACCAGAAGTTGGTTATTGGCAAAGATGAACAATTTCACAATTCTGCTGCTAGACTGACTCAGGAAAACAGAAAGAGAAGTCTCACATTACAAATCCTAGAAATAAAAAAGGATACATAACTGCTCACCTCAGAAATGAAACAATTATAGATATTATAGATGGAAGAAACAGAAAGTCTGCATAAACCTTAACGAGTAAAGAAATTGAATCAGTAATTTATGCATTTGCCAAGGAAAGACCGAGGTCTAGATGGCTTCATTGCTGAATCCTACCAAACATATAAAGAACTAATACCAGTCTTTCACAAACTCTTCCAAAACAATAGAACAGGGAATACTTCACAATCGGAGAGATCACAGGAAAACAAAATCTGTGAATTGATATGCCTTATGAATGCAGATGCAGAAAGTCTCAAGAAAATACTATCAAACCTAGTACAGCAATATAGTAAAAGGATTTTATACCATAATCATATCAGAATTATTTCAGAAATACAAGGTTGCTTTAACATAGAAAATTTAATCAATGTAATGTACCCTATCCATAGAATAAAGGACAAAAAACACATGGTCATCTCAGTAGTTCCAGGAAAAGCATTTGACAAAGTCCCAAACCATTTTGTGATAAAAGGCACTCCACAAATTAGGAATAGGATGTGTCGTAGGTTGCACAGTGTCCCCTGAGATTAGAAGAGGCAGTGAAGGCCCAAACCCTGGTATCTGTGAATATGCTTTTATTTGGAAGCGAGGTCTTTGCAAGATGTCAGATTCAGATGAGGTCATACCGGAGTCTGGTGGGCCAATAATCCCATGTGACTGGTGTCCTTATACGAAGCAGAAAATTGTCCTACACAGAGAGAAGGATGTCATGGGAAGACACCGACCACATGGAAAACATCACATGACAAGAGAAGCAAACATTAGAGGGATGCAGCCTCAAGTCAGGGAGGTCCACGGATTGACAGCCACCACCGGAAGCTAGAAAGAGGGTGTTTCAGGGGGAGCATGACCTGCCAACACCTTGATTTGGGATCTAACCTGCAGAACTTGGAGACAATAAATTTTGTTGTCTTAAGCCACCCAGTCTGTTGTGTGGTTTCATGACAGTCCTATGAACATTAATGCAGGAGATGTCTTCAACCTGATATCTTCAACCTGGGAAAGTGCATCTGAGAAAAACCTGCAAATAACGTCATGGTCAAAGGCCAAATGCTTTCCCCTCAGATCAGGAATGAGATAAGGATGTCTGCTCTCACCACTTATATTTACCACTTTACTGGAAGTTCGGGCCTGGCAAGTAGGCAAGAAAATTCATAGAAGGAGCTTTACTTCTTCCTTTCCAGAAGAAGGAAAACTATATCTGTCGGCGGATGACATGATCTCATATATAGAAAATCCTAAGGACTATATTAAATAGTATTAGAAGCAATAAATTAATCAAGTTTGCAGGATGCAAGATCAAAATACAGAAATCACTTGTTCTTCTATACACTAGTAAAGAATAATCTGAAAAATGAAATTCAGAAAACTACTTCATTTATAATGACATCAAAACATAAACTATAAGAGAAATGGAGGATTTAAACACTGACAACTAGAAAGCATTGGTGAAAGAAATAAAAGAAGATCTAAATAAATGGAAAAATATCCTATGCTCCCAGATCAAAAGATTTAATATTGTTACAACAGCAATATCCCCAAATTGATCTATAGATTATGCACAACTCTGACCAAAATCCTTGCTGGCTTTTCAGCAAAAATTGACAAAAAGACCCTAAAATCCGTAATAAAATGCAAGGGACAAAGAACAGCCAAAACAACCTGGAAAAAAGATCTCATTGGAGGACCCACAATTCCCAATTTTAAAACTTACTGCCAAACCACAGCCATCAGGACTGTGTGGTACTGACTTGCAGATAGACATACAGAAAAATGAAATAAAATGGAAAGTCCTTGCATTTATGGTAAATTGATTTTTGAAAAGACTGCCAAGATAATTCAATAGGAAAAAAATAGTCCACAAAACCTCCTGCTTTGATAACTGGATATCCACACACAAAATAATGAAGTTTGGCCCCACCCCACACCATACACAAAAATTAACTCAAAAATGACTCGATGAGCTAAATATAAGAATGTAACTTAAAATCTTACAAGATAACATAGGAGCACAATGAGCTAGGCAATGTTTTGTAGATATGACAACAAAAGAAAGAAATACATAAAGTGGATTTCATCAAAGTTCAAAACTACTGTGCTGCAAATAATATCATAATGAAAATAAAAAGACAACCCTCAGAATGCAGAAAATATTTGCAGACAATATATCTGATAAGGGACTTGTATCCAGACTATGTGAAGAGCTCTTATAGTTCAACAACAAAACAGACAAATGACTCAATTACAAATCAGCAAAGGATTTTAATAGACATTTCTGCAAAGCAGATTATACCAATGGCTGGTGAGCATATGAAAAGATGGTCAACATCATTAGTCATCGGGAAAACAACAAATGCAAACCACAGTGAGGTACCACTTTATGCTCCTGCTAGGATGCTTAAATTTTTTTAAATGACAATGATGAATGTTGACAAGGATGTGGAATAATTGGAACCCTTATGCATTGCTGGTGCAAATAAATATAAAATGATGCAACCACTTTGGAATAAAGTTTGGCAGTTCCTGGAGATATTGAACATGAAATTAGTATATAAAGTAAAGTTGCTTCACTCAAGAGAAATGGAAAGATATGTCTGGGCAAGACCTTTATACAGACGTTTGTGGCAGCATTATTTATAATAGTCAAAAAGTAGAATAACTCAAATGTCTCCAACTAATGAATGGATAAAAAATGTGCTATATCCAACAATGGGATATTATTTGGCAATGAAAATGAATAAAGTACTGCTATAACATGGGTGAACCACAAAAGCATTATGCCGAATGAAAGAAGTCAGTCACCATGCGACTGAAGTCAGTCGCATGTTTTAAGAATCCATTTACATAAATATCCTATAAAGGCTGCAGGAGAGAGGGAGTGGACAATGGAAAGTGACTAACAATGGGTATGGGGTTTCTCTCTGTCAGGGATGAAGAAAATGTTTCAAAATTTGATTGTGTCAAAAGCCTCAGAACTTCGGGAACATACTAAGGGCAACTAAATTATATATTCTGAATCACAGGTGGCAAACACAATGCCCGTGGGCCGAATCCAGCCCTCTACCTCATTTTATCCAGCCCGGCACCTTGCTTCTACCCCGCAGCAGTACCGAGCTCTTGCTTAGCTCTTAAGGAGTAGTTACATTTACACAGTCCTAAAGTTACATTCGGTCCTTTGAAGGCAGCTGCCAGGCTGATGTGGCCCCCAGTGAAAATGAGTTTGACACCCCTGCTCTATATAGGTGAATTGTATGGTATGCAAATTATATTTTAATAAACTTTCATTGAAAAGGTATATGCACATGTCATTAAGGCTACAGATTTTTTTCTTGTTCACATTTATGAAATGCTTTAGAAACACAGTTTGTTAACATTGATTAGCAACGGAACCTATTTTTTTTAGGTGACATTCTACTAGCTTATTCTATCCCTGGCCCTTGTTCCAAAATATCTGGAGATTGTAGAATCACCCTCCTCTATGAGACAGGGTCATACCTGAGTAGAGATGCCCATCAGGATAGGCTAATTTATGCCACAGTAATATGTAGTCACCAAAGCTGGAGGCCTAACACAAAATGTGTATGTTATTCATGTCACATGCCCCTGGTAGATTCACAAGGGACCACCACTTAACTTAGTCACTCAGGGACCATGGTCGATGACAGCTGCATCTTAATCATAATTTCATGATCACAGAGGCAAGGAACATAGTAGATAATACCATTAGCTCTTAAGCTTTCTGCCTGGAAGTGGCAAGTAGCCAAAATCAGTTACATTGCCTTCCCTGATTCAATGGGGCACAGATGTATAATCCTCTGGCAGGAAAAGAGACTGAATGTTTGTGAATAATCACGCAATCTACCAGAGGAGATTTAGGGGGTCTCAAGAATAGTCCAGAAAATACCACTTTCTGGGTATCTGTCCTCTGGCATTCTCTCCGGAGTCATTTCCACGCCCTCTCAACTAGACTTCTCTTAGATGCCAGGGGTAGCGGGGGTGATTTGTTAATTACAGCCCTGCTTACGCCTTTTAATAAGCGCCGCAAATTAATGCGAGAGGCCAGAAAAAGAGAGCGCTTTCCAAAATGGCATAATGAAATTAAGGTAATGAAGCACTCGGAGGGCCCTCCTCCCTGCGCATTCTGTTACAAAACTTATTCCAAAGAAGCTGAAAGAGAAATGGGGCCTGAAAGTAAAGAGGGGGGAAAATAAATTGTGTGCCATTAGTTTAATTATAAAAATTCATTACATGAAGCCATGTAAGACAGAAAATAATGGAACTCTAATGGGTTGGCCGATAACACATTTACTAGCCTGCTCTCGGCTTGTAGTCATTGTTGAAAGGACAAAAAAGCAACAACTGGAATCTGTAGCCCTCAATGCTATTGAAAAGATTAAGCACTTCCAGGAAGCTGGGAAATGAGTGGCAGTTTCTTAAATAGTGTCCCCCGTGTAGTGTTACCTCCTGAAACGGACTTGTTTGGTGACGTCCGAGTGTAACAGATGACTCTTGAAGTTAATGGCGAGAGGATTTACTTTTGAAATTGCTTCCTTACAGATATTTTAACGTTTCTATTATAAATCCATAAAGAGGTTTTATAGGTCATTTTAATTCACACAAGGAAGAAAGAAATTCTGTTTCTTTTTGCCAATAAAGATTTATAGAACATTAATTCATACTTAGAAGTAAATTGTTTAGTGATTTTTTTAAATAAGCCGAATATGTGTTTTTTTCTGCTGTCTTTGTTTGGCAATATCTTACTTTATTATACACAATAATTTTCCAATCTTGCTGTATTCATCAAGGAGATTATTTTAGACTCTTCGAAGTTCAATTATAATCAACCCAGTCGTTTTCCTTACATCCTTTTATACAGAAGCATATCTTCTTTAACTAGATTGATCCCTGAATATTGGAGTCAAGAAACCTGCGTATTTGCAACGCCGCTTTCAGTGACTAGCCATGTCGCCTTTGGCAAGTCACTGAAACTTTTGGAGTTTTTGTGTTCTCATGTGGGTAATTATGGGCCTGGGCAAAAGGAAAAGAGAGAGAGGAAAGGAGAAAATGCTCAATGAAAGCGATTCTGTAGGCAAGGGTCAGATATTCGCAAGCTGTGTAATCCAGGAAGAGAAGTTGGAACTTTGTCTTGTAGGTAATAGAGCGCCATTGAAACGTTTTACACAGGAGCAATGTGGTTTCAAAAAATGGGCAAAGGACTTGGACAGGCATTTCTCCAAGGAGGACATACAGAGGATTCAGAGACACATGAAAAGATGCTCAATATCACTAGTCATCACAGTAATGCAAATTAAAACCACATCGAGATACCACTTGACACCGGTAAGAATGGCCATCATAAACAAAGCAACAAACAACAAGTGTTGGAGAGGTTGTGGAGAAAAGGGGACCCTAGTTCACTGCTGGTGGGATTGCAGACTGGTACAACCACTATGGAGAACAGTATGGAATTTTCTCAGAAAACTAAAAATGGAACCGTCTTTTGACCCAGCAATTGCACTGCTAGGATTATATCCCAAGAACCCTGAAACACCATTCCAAAAGAAACTGTGCACCCCAATGTTCATAGCAGCACAATTTACAATAGCCAAGTGTTGGAAGCAGCCTAGGTGCCCATCAGTGAATGAATGGATCAAAAAACTATGGTACATATACACAATGGAATTCTATGCGGCAGAAAGAAAAAAGGAGCTCCTACCCTTTGCAACAGCGTGGAGGGAACTGGAAAGCATTATGCTAAGGGA
>PVKM010005687.1:0-46941 GCA_004027735.1 Carollia perspicillata
GCAAAGTAACACGCACCCCCCACACACACACACACACACAACTGTTTGGTTTTATGGCTCTGAACAGAAGAGGGGGGAGACTCTTTTATTGGCAGATGGGTCATAAAACTGGGGGCTGAGGGGAGTCCTAGTGGCCCATCCCCATGGGAGAGGCGCAGGAACCCAGGTGTGTGTCTGGGAGGCAGAGTGCCTCATACCGCCACCAATTTTTTTGCAGATCCGAACTCCATAGTACTTGGTCAGGGCTGTAAAGAAAAAAAACTCAAAAGAAGTGGGAAACTAATTTGAGAGTAGGGTGGAGGTGAAGTCCGGGATCTGATCTTGAGTTCCCTCAGTATCCCTTCTGTTCTTAAGGCTTCTGCTTCATAGAGGCTAGGGTTAGTTAGAGGTTGACTGCGGGCAGCTTGGGGCTGGGGGGACTTGTGAAACAGAGTTGCAGAGGAATTCTGAAGAAGAGTTTGCTAGAAAACGAAGGGTATGGAGGGAAAGGATCCTCTCTGGTCTATGTGGTATAGTGGGGGGATTTGCGGATGGGTGATAGCGCTGTGGGCTTCCCCATGCCACTTTCTACCCTCAGCATCCTTTAACCGGCGGATCTGGGTCCGGAGATAGCCCTGGTAATGGGGATGCGGGAAGTGAAATGGACTCTGCATGCCTGCATTGGGAAGTGCAGGTTAGGATGGGCTGGGGGGAAGGGAGAAGGACTACAGCAGGTGGGGTTCCACCCCAACTTCTGCCCTCATGCCACCCCAGGACTCGGATAACTAGGGACTGGGTCTCCAGCCAGGTATTGTGCGTCCCCTTTAAGAACCTAGCTGAGCTCTTAAGAGAGGGAGGGGGAGCGGAGGGGAGGGGAGGGGAGAGAGAGAGGGGAAAAGGAAAAAGAGACTTTTATAGTCTAATCCCCAGGGACCCGCTTTAATAAGAGACTTGTGCTCTGCTAATCGGGGGAGGTGTTTGTCAGCAGAGATGGCCTCCGATCCCCTCCCCCATCTCCCCTCCCCCAGCCTTCAACCCTGGACCCCAGCCCCCACCTCTCCTAGGCTGCAGTGCCTGCCCTAGTTCCCTCCACCCTCTCAGGCTCTCCCACCCCAGTGTTCATCCTGGGAACCCAGCCCCCTTGCCCTTCTGGGAACCAAGCCCAGCCCCTCAGTTTCTCTCGCCTCCCTACACCAAGAGGCCCCTGTCCTCTCAGCCCAACCTCCTGCCCCTGGGCCTTCCAGCCAGGGTAAGAAGAGTGTGTATGGGGGTGGGGGGGAGGGCGAGGTGGTGAGCAGCGAGGGGGTTGGGCTTTTGCTGAAAATAGTGCAATGACCTCTCTCCAGACCAGCACCGCCTACTAAACCTGACCTGCTGCCTGCCACCAACCCGATCAATCCAACACAGATGTGGCTCCTTCCCCTCCCCTTTGGGAGCTGGGCCTATGTGTATGTTGGGGACTCTCTGAAGCCCCTTGTTTCCCTCTGTGGTACTACCTGCTTCTCCTTTGTTCCTCCCTGTGTATCGTTCTATCCTCTCTATCCCATTAGGCTTAGCTACCCTTCTGCATTTGCTCCGTAACCTCCACCCACTCCTTTAAGTGCCCCCTTCTCTCCCAGTGTTCTCCACATCCCAAACCAATTTCTTCTCCCCCTACCTCGATCTTCCCTCACTTCCTTCTCTCCTCCACTGTACATTGTCTTCGTCCCGTCTCCTTGTGGTACCTGTCCCCGCATGCACTGGACAAGAAGGGGATGGTGATTCCCTGGGGTGGGAATGGGGGACTCTGCCTAAAGACTTAGAGGGATGGGGCCCTGGTGCCCAGTCCCCTATCTCTAAAGCCTTGGGTAAGCTTAGAAAACTAACAATAAACCAACATTTATTGAGAAGTTAGTACCATGTTCACATTCTTTATTTAATGTTCAGCACTCCTGTGGAGCAAGGATGATTATCTGTATCACCTAGAAGTTTGGTGGGTAAGGTCAGATGCTGGTTAATGAGAAGTCAGGGAGTGATTAAACCCACTTCAGTTGTAGCCGGAGAACAGTGTTCAGATGGCTGGAAGAACTTTCAGGCACTGGCCTGTGTAATTTAAGACTGGGAGTTAGGGAGTTCATTCAGCACGCATTTGTTGAGGACTGCCTCGTACTGTGGTAGGCACTAACACCGCAATGAGCAAAACACGGTATCGACAGTGTCTACCCTCATGGAGATTAGTACCTAAAGGTGAAGACAGCAGAGAAATAAGACAATCCTTATGCCGAAATTAGGCATAGTGTGCTACCTGGATTGCTGCTTGTCCTTCCCCCCACCTTCCCTGCCCCAGCTCTCCTGATCTCTGAATCTCCGAGCCATGAACCCTGCCCCACTGCACCGTCACTGCAGCGCCAGGAGGAGGATAAGTGGGAGGCTAATCAGTGCCCTGGGACCTCAGAGAAGAACCAGGGGGAAGGAAGCTGCAGAGGAACGGTGTCTCGTGGTGTCTCATGTCCTAAATATATGAAGAGCAGTAAGGACTTGCCTCCCCATCTCACTTGGAGGCTCCTCCTTCTGCTGGGGTGGAGATGGGGGCATGCTGAGGGGAGACTGCAAATGCGAAGTCTGCCTTGATTGTGCGGAACGCAGAGACTTGGGCATGATGCAGGAGGGCTTGGACTTCCTAACCATACTCATGGGGTTCTGGAAGCTCCTTCCTGATTCTTCCTCAGTCCATTTAGAGTGAAAATGAGTATTCCTGCCCAACGGAAACACGATTTAAGGCATTCCCAACTAATTTAAGGGATTAGAAAAGGGAACTGAGAGGAGCTGAAGTGGAAGCGAGGCAACTGTTGAGAATCATCCTTTAGACCAAGAATGGTCAATCTGTGTCCAGAACAAGGGGAAACGGGCCAAAATATAAAGTTGGGATGTCAAAGCTTTGTGAAGACTTACTGGCACTGGACAGGAAGCTCAGGGGAGAAAAGACTGATTACAGTTAATCTGGTGTGTTAAGTATTATTTCTGATGCTTTGGGCAAGTAGGAGGAAACCACATAGAGCCGGCTTTTCCCTTCCTCAAAAGCTAAGGTAGTAATGGTGATATGGAAGAAGCGCAGGAAACTGGTTTTGGGGTTAATGGGAGAGTCCGATGCACAGGAGTGTTTGAGTAGATACATTCTTCTGGGAGTGTTGAGAACAATGCCAAGAAACCTAGGTCTGAATTCTGGTTTACTTCATGGAATGCATTTAGCGTATGCTCTCTGTCTGGACCCTAAGTTATCTACTCTCAGAGGCCATCTGTTGTTGTTTTTTTTTTTTTTTGGTGGGGTACGGGGTAGGGCAGGGCTGTGCCAGGCTCCACCTGGTCACCAGACAAAACAGAGCAAAAATGGGGAAGGTGACCTGAAGAAAGCAGGTGTGATGTGAAGTTTGGCTTCCATGAAGAGTATCAAAGGATCAGAAGAAGTTGGAGCCCTACGTGTCAGGGAAAGTTGGAGAAGAATTCTCTGTCTTTGCAGGTCATCTTGTAGGGGAGAACCTATGCATTAGGGCAAACAGATTAGGGAATGGGTACAGATCAGTCAAACCTGACAGAGCATTTGTCCTTTAGGGAAAGAGAAGAGACACTGTTCTGGGTACTGGTGACATGGTAGTCAACAAGACAGGCATGGGAGAAGGGTGAAAAACTGGGAAACTCAGGCTGAGGAGGCCAAGCTGCCAGTGCCACCCAGGGCTGCGGACCCTCTCCACAAACACCCTTTGCTGACCGCATACCCCTTTTTCTCTTACCAGCGGACCCTGCGGTGCAGACAGATGGCAGCCCTCTCTGCTGCCATTTCCACTTCAGCCCCAAGGTGATGTTCACAAAGGTACTAAAGGCCCAGCTGTGGGTGTATCTACGGCCCGTGCCCCGCCCAGCCACAGTCTACCTGCAGATCTTGCGACTGAAACCCCTAACTGGGGAAGGGACTGCTGGGGGAGGGGGCGGAGGCCGACGTCACATCCGTATCCGCTCACTCAAGATTGAGCTACACTCACGCTCCGGCCATTGGCAGAGCATCGACTTCAAGCAAGTACTACACAGCTGGTTCCGCCAGCCACAGAGCAACTGGGGCATCGAGATCAACGCCTTTGATCCCAGTGGCACAGACCTGGCTGTCACCTCTCTGGGGCCAGGAGCTGAGGGGCTGGTGAGCAGGGAGCCTGAGATGGTGGCAGATATGTGTAACCTGGCCCTGAGGAGGTGGGATGTTGGAAAAGATAGACCAGGAATGTGAAGGGGGTTGGGGACCAGCATTATTTACCTGGGGCCAGGAACTGATTCTAGAGGAGTTTGGGAGGGAGTAAGGGGAGTGGCCACTATCACTTTTCAGAGATCCAAGGCAGGCGACAGCTGAAAACTGGACTTGGGGTGAAGGTGTGAGTTAATGGGAGATCTGTGGGAACACAGAAATGGGCTGTTGATGGGGCTCCCGGGCCAATGGGCTGATGAGAGTTAGGTTGCCAGGAGAGGAATTAGGAAAGGTGAATTGAAGGAGAGAGAGCTAGCTAGCAAGAAAAGTGGGCAGCCGATACGGACTAGGGATGGAAAAACTGAGGTCTGTTCTTATGCCCTTGTTGAGGGGCAGGTGAGAAAGGCACGTGGAGTAGGAACCCTTCAGGACTCGATCACATCTCTTTCTCCTCTCCCACCCCAGCATCCTTTCATGGAGCTTCGAGTCCTAGAGAACACAAAACGGTCCCGGCGGAACCTGGGCCTGGACTGCGATGAGCACTCAAGCGAGTCCCGCTGCTGCCGATACCCCCTCACAGTGGACTTCGAGGCTTTTGGCTGGGACTGGATTATTGCACCCAAACGCTACAAGGCCAACTACTGCTCCGGCCAGTGCGAGTACATGTTCATGCAAAAGTATCCGCACACCCACTTGGTGCAACAGGCCAATCCGAGAGGCTCTGCTGGGCCCTGCTGTACCCCCACCAAGATGTCCCCAATCAACATGCTCTACTTCAATGACAAGCAGCAGATTATCTACGGCAAGATCCCTGGCATGGTGGTGGATCGCTGTGGCTGCTCCTAAGGTGGGGGACAGAGGATGCCTCCCCCACAGACCCTACCCCTAGATCCCAGCCCTGACCCACCCCCTCCAGGCCCTAGATCTCCCTCCACCTCTTCTCATGAACATCACACCTTGTTCCCTGCCCAAGCAGTGTGCAATACAACAGAGGGAAGCAGGAGGGGTTTCAGGGAAAGGGAAAAGAGGAGGGGGCAGGTCAGGTGAGGAGTGTTTGAAGTTTGCAGGTGAGAAGGTTTGGCAAGAAGAGAGACATAGAGCAGAGGTAGAGCAGAGGGACAGAGACAGAGGAACAGTAAGAGCAGCAGTGAGAAGGCGAAGGGATAGAGATGCAGATGAGTCAGAGACTAGGCAGAGATAAACAGTGAGAAAGAGACTGAAAGGGAGTAAATAAGAGAAAGCCCCATATCAAGCCTCCTTTCTTTCACTGGCAAGGTGAGAGGCTTAGTATGGTTTGGGAAGACCCCCTGACTACCATTCTCAGTAGGAGAGGACATCAAAAATCCATTCTTAGTTTCTTCCCTTTCTCTCTCCAGCAGTGGCCTGGGGAAGGGAAGTGAGGGCAGGGGCAAAAGTGAGGATTTTGGAATTTTATTTATTTATTTATTATGACTTTTCATTTTTTGGTATTTGGCTTTACTGAAATAGAAGGGCCCCTGCCCACTGTGCCCCAATTGTCCCTTATTCCCCAAACCCTGTTGTCCCGCAATACCCACCTACTTAAAAGCACTTGTATAAAGCCTCCAGGGTTGGGAACGGGAGTAATGGCAAGAGGGCTGACATATTGTGAAGCTTCCAATCCATAATCACCCTACTTAATTAACTAACCTTCCTGAGCCAAAGGGGTTGAATTCCAGCGGTCACGGAAATAGTAAGAGGTTAGGGTTTAGGAGCTGGGGGATGGGGGAGCCAGCCCTCAACATCCAGGATCTATATGAGAGCCACTGAACTAACCCTCAGGTCCACCCGAACAGTACTGAACTATTTAGCTGGAGGGTGTGGCCTGCTTATCCCCAAATTCCCCTCCCAGCCAAGAGAGAGACCAAAGAGCCTGTGGAATGCCCCTGCTCCCAGCCTTTATCTTCAGGTCAATAAAAAGAAGAGTATGGAGATCCCAGAGTTCCTGGGTCTGGGGAGGGTTAGGAGGGGTGGAGAGAGGAGTAGTAAGGAGGCTGATGGTTACAGGGCATTTGAATCCAAATCACTGCTCTGGGCTAGGGAATAGACCAGCAGACCAAGGTGGAAGGGATTCTGGAGGGGGGACATTTTAGTCCCCCAACCCCAAAGCTCAGGGTGGAAGGGGAGAGAAAAGGGAGCAGAGTGTCTATAATTATTTTTATGTTTATTTTTGGAATCTAGCAGTACCTGGCAGCAGGGATGGGGACAATACAGTGGAGAAAAGCATCTGACAAGGCCAGTTAGAGCAGAGGATGGGAAGGAAAAAGACTCCCTGGTTTGGATGGCTAGAAAGCAGGTAGGGACTGGTTACCACTCCAGGTCACTAGCTGGGCCTATTCTCCCCACAATCCTGACCCACCCTCCTCTGGACTCACTGTGCCTCAGTTTCTTCCCCTTGATGGAATGAAAAATAGCAGCACCCGCCACAGCCAAGAGATGAATTCTGAGCACTTACCACGGGCACTTTATGGACATAAAATACCTCTCGCTGTGGGACAGATAACCAGGGCACCAGAGCAGTGGTGAAGAGATGTGAGGCTTAGAGGAGTCGCAGGCTTCAGAGTCCAAGTTCCCCTCTGCCTCCCAGCTGGACAGTGCCTGAAGCCAAGAAGCTGAGAATCTCCTGATCCACACTCTATCCATACCTCACCACCAGACCTCCTGGCTCTAGGCAAGGGCCTTGAAGGTCAGGAGAGGAAGGGAAAGAATCTTCAGTAAAGCTGTTACTCTTTAGTAGAACCGGCGGTTACGGTTCTGTTACAAATGGTACTGAACTGAAGTTAAGCCGGAGCTGGAGAGCTGACTAGGAAGGCTTGTTCTTCCCGAGAGCATGACTCTCCCAGCTGGCCCAGCCAGTGGAAGGGGCAAAGGTATGTGACCACCCTTGGGAAGGTGATGTTGGTGAGCTTTAGCATCTTATTCCCATAGTGAGAGTGAGACGAGGTATTTTCAGTACAGGAATAGGCAGGGGCTGTTAAGCATTTCAACTTGCCTCCTCCCATACAGCAGCTGTGCTAACCCCCACCCCGCCCAGCTTCCTCTCCGACCCTGTTCATCCTCCTGGCCCAATCTGGGAGAACCTTCAACACCATTCCCCTTTTCTTAGTGGAAGGAGAGGAACAGAGAAGTGAAGAGCAGAAGATGCCTTCTCCAAGGTCAATTGCTGATGTCTCTTGATCTTGGCACAGGGTGGGGTTGGGCAATAGGCATCAGGTGACTTCCCTCTACAAATTCTAGAGAGCTGGGGCATTAGACTTGGGGACGCTTAGAATATGCCCCTTTAATACCACCAAATAAAGACCTGTGAGGGAGGGCCTTTCTCTTACAAACAAATCTATGAATTGAAGTCTCCTTTCCCTAGTCCTCCCCACCCTCAAGGAGGCCTGGAGGCAGTCCAGTGGCCTAGTGGGAACTAGCACCACCCTCCAACCACCTTAAGATGTGTGTGGACCTCGCCAGTGCCCTTGGATCATAATTAGTGTAATTATTATTTACTTTGTGTATTTGTTACACTGTGTGCGTGATTGCCTTTGTTAAGGGTGTCTGAGGACTATGGAGCTGACAAGGGCACTGGAATGCCGGGAAAGGACTTTTTCACCAAGATCAAGGATTCCTGGAGGGAACCATTGCAAAAAGGCCATCAGGCAGTTTTCAAGTTATGTGACAGAGAGCAAAGATGGCCATAGGGTGCTCTGAGTTTTGGAATGGTCACATGACACAATCCAGCACTTGAACCTGAAAAGAGAAAAATAAAAGCAGTCAAAAGAATTTAGAATTCAGTGATGAGCTCTTCTCCCTAAACAAGTGTCACATTTACACCTCCAAGACCAGGAACAGAAGAGGATCTGAGACAGGACAAAACCCTTATGCTCAAGAACTAAGAAGACAGGATTGGGGGTGGGGTGGGGGGAGGTCTTTGGGAAAGGGGAAAACCCTAGGGGCATCCAGGATAAGGGCTGGGACATATAGCCCAAGGACGGGGACCTAGAACCCCTGTAGAGATCCAAAACAATCCCAAAGATTGCAGAAATTCTCTCCTAGCTTCTAGAGAACAAAGATCTGAAAGTTCTCATGATCCAGCTCGTCTACCCTACTCTCCAGTTCCATGATCCTGGGTTTCCTCAACAGTTTTACCAGTATCTGTAAACCAACAAAGCCATTCACCTTGCCAGTATACCAAGAGTGGTTAAGTGTCTCAAAATTTCCTCCCATGTACCTATGACACATTTCCGAGGCATAAGAGTTGTGAGTACCAAAGGAATCTTGCCTAAATTATATTTTAAAAAAAGAAAAGCTAGCTAGCTACTATTTTTTCAAGATTTTATTTATTTTTAGAGAGAGAGAAGGGAGGGAGAGAAACATCAATGTGTTATTGTCTCTCGTGTGCACCCTACTGGGGATGTGGCCTGCAACCCAGGCATGTGCCCTGACTGGGAATTGAAATGGTGACCCTTTGGTTTGCAGACTAGCACTCAGTCCACTGAGCCACACCAGCCAGGGCAAGAAAGCTACTATTAACATCGACCTGATCCAGAATGAAGACAGGGCTACTGAGGGTTTGAAGTGCCACTAATCCTTCCCTGTCTTGTCAGTTTTATTGACTGACGCCACCTCAGGCCAAGACTGAGGGTGAGAGAACAAAAGTGCTACATACCGCGGCCTCCCAAGGAACTGCTTTATTCACACCTACCCTAGCTTTTTACCTGAGCTAAAAATAGGCTGTTTCCCTCTACTGCTTATTGTTTCCTACTTTGAGAAGACACCCAGGAGAAACTGCAAGATGACTTTTGTCCCCAAACATTCTCCGACCCAATGCATGAGTAGCTATCTTATACTCTGTTTATTTTGGGGATGCTGGGTGCCCCAAGCTAAGTACCAGCAGAGCGCGCATTTACAACTTGTGTTCTCTAGTGAGGCAGAAGCAGGGAAGTCTACCCCAGGTGACAATGTCCGCTTTCCTGCCCCAGAAGGTAAGGGAGCAATTAGGACTCCTCCACCTTTCCCCCACTCATCCTCCTAATGTACCTAAACGTGTAATGTGCACACACACTTAATTTCATTCAACCCCTTACCCTCTAGTTGAAAGCTACTTGGGGGAAAGAAAGTCTTCCCACTGTAAATCACCTAGTAAAATTAAGAGCTAATACTTATCAAATGATTACTATTCAAACTATGGTAAGCAAATTGTGCCAAGTACGTAATACAGCAACTCTCAAGAGTTGCTAGAAATCACATCTAAGTAGTTGCTGCACAATATTCCATTCTAATATATTGTGTTAGGCATATTGTATTAATAGTGATCTGAGAGGTGGAAAAAGCTAATGGCAGGGACAGCTGAGAAAGGAAAATAAAGCTGGGAGCACCCTGGACTCAAAAGGGTCTGCAAAGGTATGAAGATGACATTATTTTGTAATTCCTTTGGAGTTTAAAAACAAGTGTGGACATGTAGGGAGAGATGCAGAGGTTAGTTTCTGATGGATTTCAATAAGCAGGTGAGTGACACTGCCTGATGGAGGTCCCCAGAGAACAGGGAAAAATGGTTAAGTTCCTTCCTTCCCTTTCATTTCTCATACCTACATGGCAACTTGACTCAACAATTAGTCCTGCTCTTACATCTTCCTTCCTATACCCCTCACCCCACAGAAGCTCCTAGACTTACCTTCAGAAGTTCCCAGGAGTTAGGAAAGGACATTCTTAACTGATGTTGGAGAACAAGAGAATGATCCTGGAAAACCATAAAAAGGTATAGATTTACAGCTGAGGAAGCTAGTTTGGTCCACATCTTTTATAGACCCCCTCATTAAGAGTTTCCAGGGCCCTGGCTGGTGTATCTCAGTGGATTGAGCGTGGGCCTGCGAACCAAACAACCACGGTTCATTTCCCAGTCAAGGCACATGCCTGGGTTGCAGGCCAGTTCCCAGCAGGGGACACATGAGAGGCAACCGCACATTGATATTTCTCTCCCTCCCTCCTTCCCTTCCCCTCTAAAGATAAGTAAAATCTTTAAAAAATTTCCAGGTATGCAGAGAATGTCACAGGTTCAGAACAGAGTAGCCTGTCAGCTAAACCACACCTAGATCTTGGATCAGCTATAGTAGGGAGACGGGGATAGGAAGGGTATACCAGATTCTAGATAAGATTGGAAGCCTGGATGCTTGTTTATACCTTTAATAGGGGTTACTACTTGAAGACTAAATTAGTAAAAAAGACTTGAACTATTCATGCTCAAGACCTATGTGTAGAATGACTATGAGACAGGAAGAGGAACATTTAGTGATCAAGTTTAGAGGTGAAAGACTTCTGGCCAATGTAAGAACAGCTACTGGAATGAGATGAAGTTAATAAAATGTCCACACTATCAAGGACTTGAGGAAAGTGAGTTGAGTCAGGAAAGAATGATTTGGCTTCACGAAGAGAATCCTGGGGTGGAGTGGGGAGACTGAGTGTTTTATGTAAGGTTACAGAGGAGGCAAAGTAAACTTCTGAAGGATCCACTGCTCCTCTCCATTCTCACCATCTGTTCCATTCCTTTATCTACTACTACTTTTTATCATCCTTGGGCAGAAGACCCTAACTGAATCTATGACTTCTCTGAAGCTGCAAAAACTAATTCTCTCTGGTTCTCTTTTTAAGAGTAGAGAGAGGAAAAGCAAGCCTTAAATTAGGGCCTGGAGAAAAGAAAGGTTAGGCTGACAGAAGAGGTCAAAGGAAGGAAAAGTTTGGCCAGGAGTCCATTTTGTTTACTTTTCCAAAGTCTCAGAATGGGGCAAAATTCACAACAAATGGGCAATCTTTGGATCTACTCTCCAAAGCACAGTTTCCTAAAGTGTGTAAACCTAGGCCCCTGCCCTCCTCAGCAACCAGACACTTTGTGGAAAGAAATTCTTGTTAGGAAGGGGATCAAACCATTCCCTATTAATTACAAAACAAGCCAGAAGGTTTTAGTAGAAATGGGAACAAGGAATTACACTACAGCAACATGAGATCTGATTATGATACCAAAGCCTTCAGATAAGGTGCCAGGACCTTAAGATTAAATAGCAGGTCTCAGGTCTGTGTGAAACTTCTAATGCAAACAAGCAGCCTGCTTAGGGCAAGCCAAAGCTTTCTAAGTTAGGAAACCCAGCAAGTACAATGGATTTTAGTAACATCTAAGAAACATTAGCACCAAAACTGCAATAGTATATTTCTGCAACAGAAGACAAACTAGCAAAGGGCTTGATTAGAAGGTAGAAGCCTCCGGTCTACTGCTTATGTTCCCAGTGAGCTGGGCAACAGTGCTTAACACCTCTGACATCCTGTCAGGCTTTGAATCTCCACACTTTCTTCTAGCTCAGAGGGGTACCCAGCCCACCTTCTTCACTGAACTGCCTGACCAACAGGGTCCCACAAACTGGCTTTGCTTGAACCAGACAGTATCACACCAGGTCACTCTCGAAAACAGGACCCTTTTGGACTTCTGACATATAACAAACTACCAGTCATTAGCCCTCATATTTAAATCCTTTGCAACTCCTAAAACCCACAGTGTTCTCCCTATTTCATCCCAATGGGTCACATGAACCTGCCGAAGCAAAGGCTCAGGGTGAAACCTGGCCTCTTCATGGAGGATAAAGAGGTAAAATACCTGTGAATATGAGAATATAAATAGGCTTAAAGGAATGGACTCAATCCTTTTCCTTATTCTCTTTTCTAATGGGTAAAAAGGCATTATGACTAACTGTTTATCTGTCCCTGAAGTTCCCTATATCTAATCTAATTTGGATCTAAGAACTCAAAGGAGCACCTAATAAAACACATTATTCTCTTTTCTATTTTTTATTAACAAGCAAAATAATAATTAAAAAAAAATCCACAACAACAACAATCTTAAAGTTGGAACAGCAAGAAGTCAAACTGCTACTGTAGTTCACCAGTGCACCTGGGGTACATGCTCTCTTAATGCGAGGCAGGACCTAGGCACAAAACTGTGTATTTAGGTATATACGTGACCAAGAAGAATCAGAGAGATGGAAACCACTGGAGAACAGAAAACACTGAATTTCTCATCAGGCAATTCCAAAGCGTTCTGCTCTTTTCCTCTTCTTTGCCTATAAGGAACAAGCAAGAAGAAAAAAAAATTAGATTGCAAGATGATAGTGGTCTGGGTTCCTGGCTGCTTTAATCCAAACTCACATGGATTGTCACAAGGTCCAAGGAGGAGGGAAGGCCCAGGCTTAGTCTTGGCAGCCCAAGATTTCATTCCTGAACTTCTCTTGTTATCCAGTTAGAGCTAGGGTAAGTTTGGTGGAAAAGGGTAGAAGACTGTAAGGGGGGCAGGGCGGGGGGGGATTGGAGGAGAACAGTGGCAGAAAATGGATAGATTCCTGAAGGAGAGAGGGCCACTCAGCCTTTGTAGCCAACAATGGACTCTTAACAGGCTGGGGAAAGTTTCTACTCAGTGGGAAGATGGAAGATTTCAGTGCACAAAGCGGTGTCCTATGCCATGGAGGTGAGGGGAATGCCCTTCAGGGCCCATGCAGCAGCTATTCCTTAGTTCTCCAGATCCAAAGAGGCATAATATGTCACCATAATACATGGGGAGAGAAGGGGAGTCCCTAACATGGACCTTTTAAGGGAAGAAGCATCTGAGGGTACAAAATGGGGTAGGGAAAGACCTTTTTGTTCTAAGACTGACTCAAACAGCACTGAATCCATCCTTCCTCCAACCACTGCCCCAGCAAAGGGGGGCTGCTTTTTCATTCCATTCACACAGGAGGTTTAATTTAGATTAAAAAGAAAAGCCGAGTGTTTACAGACCCAGACCACTCAATGAGGATTATTATCACAAACAATTCTTTGGAATCAAATGAAAGTCATCTGGTTCACATAAACTCCATTAGCCTCAGAAGCTACTTCTTCCTTTACATATACAGACTCTCTCAACAAAAACTGATATTCCTTGCCACCCGACAGATCTGTCTTATCTCGGAGAGAACAAATGTACCAGCTTAGTAAGCATGTCTAGTTTAACAGTTTCCTTGGGAAAAAGGGAGTAATTTTAACTAGAATTAACACACACCTAGGTTTATGGTTTTACTTCTAGCTCATTCTGGCTAGTCACTAAGTAAGCAGATATTTACAACAGATAATGATTTATTCTGAATTAGGACAAAAAACACAAACCCCTCTAGTTTTTTCCTAGTGAAGAATGTAAACTAAACAGACTCTAAAATTTTCAGGGTTTATTTTTATTATTCACAAAGAAACTTAAGATTTTCAGTGTGTGGAATAATAGATTTTCAGAAGATAACTCCAGAGGTAAGGGGAAAAAAGGAAGTAAATTTGGATTAAATGAGAGAACAAACATTCCAAATTCCTCACCACTAAAAAAATATCTATAATTCAAAACATCCATTATTTCAAATGTTCCTTATGTGCACACGTCAGGTGACAATTGGTCTCCAGTATATTGAGTTGGCCAAAAAGTCTAGTTTTTTTTCCATGAAATAAAAAACATATTTCCTTATTTAAGATTTTATTTATTTATTTTCAGAGAGAGGGGAGGGAGGGAGAAATAGAGGGAGAGAAACATCAATATGGTTGCCTGGGGCACACCCCTCACTGGAGACCTGGCCTGCAACCCACGCCTGTGCTCTGACCAAGAATCGAACTGGCGACCCTTTGGTTTGTAGGCTGGTACTCATTCCACTGAGCCACACCAGCCAGGACTGATTTGGATATTTTGAGTATGTCGACTATCTCCCACAATTGGCTTCTACTGGGTAGAGGCCAGGGCTGCTGCTAAACATCTGCTTTTAAAAATGCATGCTGAACGCTGGCTGGTGTGGCTCAGTGAATTGAGCATGCCAAGCCTGTGAACAGAAAGGTCACTAATTCAAATCCCAGTCAGGGCACATGCCTGGGTTGCAGGCCGGGCCCCCAGTTGGGGGGGTGGGGGGTGAGGGGCAACTGATTAATGTATCCCTCACACATTGATGTTTCTCTCCTTCCCTTCCCCTCTCTCTCAAAAAAAAGTAAATAAAATCTTTAAAGAACAATGCATACTGATATGATAGCTGTCACAATATCTAACAAAATTGTTTTGAATGAAGTCTTTAACTAAAGTACTACTAGAAACATCTAACAGAAAATACTAAATGAACTCTTTGGCTAACCCAATAGATTTTCCAATCAGCAAATCAATATTATCTATCAATGTTCTAAGCAGTCTTCCAATGTTTAAGAGTCTCAGTGAATGTGAGTTATTCCAGGGGAAGCTGGGATATAAATGAATACAAGTCTTAAGACAGGAGAAAAAAAAAAAAGGAGAGACTTCCAGTCAAGATGGCAGCATAGGCAGACATGGCTTGCCTCTTCCCACAACTAAAATTACAATGGAAATATAGAACAACCACCACTCAGAACCATCAGAAATTGAGTTGAATGGAAGTCTTGACAACTACAGAATTAAATAAACCACATCCATCCAGTTTGGTAGGAGGGATGCGAACACGGAAAGGGGCTGGTCCCACAACCACATGTGGTAGATAAAAACTCGGGAAGTTTATTATTGAGAGCAAGGAGTCCCAGTCCTACACCAGGCCTACCAGCCCAGGGTTCCAGTGCCAGGAAGATAAGTCCCCACAACTTCTGGCTGCAAAAAACAGTGGGGATTGGTTCTGTGGAAGAAACTTCTGGAGCCAAAGCAGATCCTTGTAAAGAACCTAGCCACGGACTCACCTACTCACTTACTCCCTCTGAGCTGAAGCAACTCCCTAGTGCTGAAGCACTAGGGTAGCAGCTTGAAAGACATAATGGCATACTGTGAGAAACTGAAGTGTCTGGCATCAAGGCAAGCAGAGGCCATTGTCCATTTTCTAAACCTTCCACAACAGGGCCACAGAGCCATAAAGCACCAAGCAGATGCCATATCTGAGATTCCAACAACCTTACTAACACTATTTGATCCACTCTGGAGATCTCCTGAGACTCCATCCCACTCAAGCTGCTTTTCCATATTAATGACTGGTCTTGGCTCATGCTGCACAACTTTCTAAATCCTCCCAAACAGGCCTCAGTGGGCCCCAGGCCCAGCAGTAGCAACGGCCAGCCTAGATTTTTCTCCTAAGAATCTCTAAGCTCAGCCCTGGCTGGTGTGGCTCAGTGGATTGAGCGTGGACTTGCGAACCAAACAACTGCGGTTCAATTCCCAGTCAGGGCACATGCCTGGGTTGCAGGCCAGTTCCCAGCAGGGGGCGCACAAGAGGCAACCATACATTGATGTTTCTCTCCCTCTCTCCTTCAGTTCCCTTCCCCTCTAAAGATAAATAAATAAAATCTTTAAAAAAAAAAAGAATCTCCAAGCCCAGCACAAGTAGCAGCCATATCAGATTGCTTTATAGCTCAGGCAGGGTGGCCCTAGGGCAAAACACAGGTAGTGGTTGACCTTAGCCTACACCAAGCAGGAAACACAAGGGCTAGTGCATCCAGTGGACAGCTACAGACCACACTGGACTACCATCACCCTGTCTCTGCACAGCACATCCTCCATGGAGGGCAGAGGTTGGTGGTCAGTGGTCACAGCCAGTCCTTGCACTTGACAGGCCTGGGTAAATCCCTCCCACTGATCTCCCAACAGCAACCAAGACTCAACTACAAAAGGAGAGTGGCCCTGGCTGGTGTGGCTGAGTGGATTAAGTGCTGGCCTGCAAACCAAAGGGCCGCCAGTTCAATTCCCAGTCAGGGTACATGCCTGGATTTCGAGCCAGGTCCCCAGTGGGAAGCACATGAAAGGCAACCACACACTGATGTTTCTCTTCCTCCCTTCCCCTTTCTCTAAAAATAAGTAAATAAAATCTTAAAAAAAGAAACAAAAGCAAAAGGAGGTTGTACTCAGCCAACATGAAAAGCATACCTTAAGTACCCAGCTTGGGTGATGGGGAGACTGTGCCAGTGAATCCTAGAGGACACCTACTACATTAGGCCACACTACCAAGACATGGAGTCAAAGCAGCTGTACTAATAATACACAGAAACAAATGCAGGTAGTCTGCCAAAATGAGGAGATAGAGAAATATGGCCCGAATAAAAGAACAGATCAAAACTCCAGAAAAAGAGCTAAATGAAATGGAGATAAACAATCTATCAGATGCAGAGTTCAAAACACTGCTTGTAAGGAAGCTCAAGGAAGTTAGTGAAAAAACTTCAGTGGCATAAAAAAGATCTAGGCAGAAATGAAGGATGCTATATTTGAAATAAGGAATAATTGGCCTGGCTGGTGTGGCTCAGTGGATTGAATGCTGGCCTGCAATGCAATAGGTTGCTGGTTTGATTCCTAGTCAGGACACATACCTGGGTTGTGAGCCAGGTCCCCAGTAGGGGCCACGCAAGAGGTAACAAACACATTGATATGTCTCTCCTTCTCTTCCCCTCTAAGAATGAAAATAAAATCTTTTAAAAAATCAAAAGAATAATTTACAGGGAAACAACAGTAGAGTGAATGAAGCCAAGAATCAAATCAATCAAATCAATGATTTGGAACATAAGGAAGCAAGAAACAACTAATCAGAACAGAAGAAAAAAGATTCTGAGACTTTCTGACAAGAGGAAGGAGTAGTTAGATACATTGTGTCTCCTCACACAAACAAAAGAACAACAACAAATTTAAAAACAAAAAACAATCAAAATCGAACTGTATGGAAGTCCCACAACCAACATCGAGAGTGGTGGGGGGGTGGAGATGAGCAGTGAGGGTGGAAACGTGTGGCAAGGTGGTGGTGGTGACTGGAGGACCTCGGCAGGTGAGATAGCGGCTAGCAGACCAGGTGGTCCCACATTTCTGTGATATAAACCAGGAAAAACTGGGGAGCGAGACAGACCATCTATGTAACCCAGAGTTCAGCGCAGGAAAAGAAAGCGTCAAAAATGAATGAAAAAACCTGTGGCGGTTGTGGCGATTCCCAGCCTCACAGGAGAGTTTGTTGAGAGACCCGCAGGGTCTTAAAATGTACACAAACCCACCCACCCAGGAATCAGCACCAGAAAGGCCCGATTTGCTAGTGTGTAGCAGGGGAAGTGACTGAAAACTGGCCAAGAGCTGAGCAACTGGCACTGTTCCCTCTTGGACCCTCTCCCTCATACAGCGCCACAACACAGTAATGTGAGTTGCCCCACCAAGGCGAATACCTAAGGCTCCGCCTCTTATACCTAACAGTTGTTCAGAGACCAAAAAAAAAAAAAAAAAGGGCCCAAATGAAAGAGCAGATCAAAGCTCCAGAGAAAACACAACTAAATAATTAAGAGATAACCAACCTATCAGATGCACAGTTCAAAACATTGGTAATCAGGATGCTCTCACATAAATGGTTGAGCATGGTCGCGAAAATAGAGGAAAAAGTGAAGGCTATGCAAAGTGAAATAAAAGAAATATACAGGGAACCAACAGTGACAGGAAGGAAACTGTTGAGTCAAATCAACGGTCTGGACCAGAATGAATAAATACACATTCAGCCAGAACAGAATGAAGGAACACGAATTCAAAAAAACAAGGAGAGGCTTAGGAACCTCCGGGACAACTTTAAAAGTTCCAACATCCGAATCATAGGAGAAGAGGAAGAAGAGGAAGAGAAAGAGATGGAAATCTTGATTGAAAAAATAATGAAGGACAACTTCCCCAATCTGGCAAAGGAAATAGACTTCCAGGAAGTCCAGGAAGCTCAGAGTCCCAAAGAGGTTGGACCCAAGGAAGCACAAACCAAGGCACATCATAATAACATTACCCAAGACTAAAAATAAGGAGAGAATCTTAAAAGCAGCAAGAGAAAAGGAGAGAATTACCTACAAAGGAGTTCTCATAAGACTAGCAGCTGATTTTTCAAAAGAAACCTTACAGGCACGAAGGGGTTGGAAAGATGTATTCCAAGTCATGAAAGGCAAGGACCTACATCCGAGATTACTCTATCCAGCAAAGCTATCATTTGGAATGGAAGGACAGATAAATTGCTTCCCAGATAAGGTCATGTTAAAGGAGTTCATCATCACCAAGCCCTTATTATATGAAATGTTAAAGGGCCTTATCTAAGAAAAAGAAGATAAAAAATATGAACAGTAAAATGACAACAAACTCACAGCTATTAACTACTGGACATAAAAACAAAAACAAACAACTAGAACAGGAACAGAATCACAGATATGAAGATCACACGGAGGATTATCAGTGGGAACGGGGAGAGGGGAGGATGGAGGAAAAGGTACAGGGAATAAGAAGCATAAATGGGCCCTGGCTGGTGTAGTTCGGTGGATTGAGCATGGGCCTATGAAGCAAAGGGTCACAGGTTTGATTCCCAGTCGGGGCACATGCCTGGGTTGCAGGCCAGGTCCCCAGTGGGGGACACATGAGAGGCAGCCACACATTGGTGTTTCTCTCCCACTCTTTCTCCCTTCCGTCTCCTCTCTCTAAATAAATAAAATATTTTTTTTAAAAAAAGAAGCATAAATGGCAGGTACAAAGTAGACAGGAGAGGCATAAGAATAGTATGGGAAATGTAGAAGCCAAAGAACTTATACATAAAACCCATGGACTTAGGTGGGCAAATGAGGGTGGGAAGGGGGTGCAGGGCAGAGGGGAATAAAGAGGGGGAAATGGGACAACTGTGATAACATAATCAATAAAAAATTAAAAAAAAAAAAAGAACACAAAAAGAATCCAAGAAAATGAGGATAGCATAAGCAGCCTCTAGAAAAACTTCAAGAGGTCCAACGTTCGCACCATATGTGTGCCAGAGAAATGAAACAGCAAGAAATCAGAAATCTATTTGAAAGAATAATGAAAGAAAACTTCCCTAATTTGGTGAAGGAAATAGACATGCAAGTGCAGGAAGCAGAGAGAGTCCCAAAGAAGGTGGATGCAAAGAGGCCTACTCCAAGACACATAATTAATATGCCAAATGTTAAAGATAGAGAACCTTAAAAGCAGGAAGAGAAAGAAGTTAGTTACCTACAGGGGAGTCCCCATAAGACTGTCAGCTGATTTCATAAAAGAAACTTTGCAGGCTAAAAGAGATTGGCAAGAAATCATCAAAGTCATGAAAAGCGAGACCTAGAGCCAAGATTGTTCTACCCAGCAAAGCAATCTTTTAGAACTGAAGGGCTGATGGAGTGCTTCCCAGACAAGAAAAAACTAAAGAAGTTCATCATCACCAAACCAGTATTACATAAAATGTTATTTTTCTTAAATAAGAAAATAACAAGATCAAAACTATGAATAAAATGGCAACAATAGATATCCATCAACAAATGAATCTAAAAAACTAAGCAAAGAAGAAAAACAGAGACAGAATCATGGATATCAGGGTGGGGAGGTTAGGCAGTCAAGGGATTAAGCAAAAAAGAAAAAGGACTCACGAACATGGACAACAGTGTGATATAAAGGGACTAAATGGTAATGCAAGAAAATATAATGAAGATTAAATTTTAAAAAAATCATGCATACGAAGAGCATTTTGATGGTTGCCAGATGGGAGTGGGGTATCAGGGAAGAGGTGAGGGAATTAAGATATACAAATAGGGGGCCGGACTGGTATGGCTTATGGACTGAGTGCAGGTCTGCAGACTGAAAGGTCGCAAGTTAGATTCCCAGTCAGGGCACATGCCTCGGTTGCAGGCCAGGTCCCCAGTTGAGGGCGTGTAAGAGGCAATCAATTAATTGATCTAGTTCTCACACATCGATTTTTCTTTCCCTCTCTTCCCCTCCCTCTAAAATTAAAGAAGTAAAATTGAAAAAAAAAAAGTACAAATAGGTAGTTACAGAATAGCCATGGAGATGTAAAATACAGTACAGGAAATGGAATAGCCAAATAATTTATATGCATGACCCATGGACATGAACAATGTTGGGGGGATTGCCTGAGGGAGCAGGGGTGTTGGGTAGAGGTGGGCAAAGGAGGAAAAATCAGGATGACTACAATAGCATAATCGATAAAATATAATTAAAAAAATTTAAACAAAGAAAGCAAAAATGAGAAACTATCTGTAAATAAAGTGACAAGAACAGGACATCTCACTTGAGTCCACTGTCCTATTGAAGTGGCGAGTTAGACACAACTATACTTGTGCCTGGGTCGGATATAGCCTTCATTAAATGGTCAAAGAAATATGCCTGGCAGATTATCAGCAACATTACTACTTACTGAATACTCAAGTATGACAGGTGTCATCATGTCAAGCATGCTCCCTAGAATCATTCTTTTTTATGTAGAAACATTTCATGCTTAAGATGCTACTTCAAAGTAGGTTATTACTCTCTACATCCCAAATGCCAAAACTAAGAAAAGTACCATAGTCCTGGCTGGTGTGACTCAGTGGATTGAGCGCCGGCCTCCAAACCAAAGAGTCGCCAGTTCGATGCCTAGTCAGGGCACATGCCTGGGTTGTGGGCTAGGTTCCCAGTGGGGGGTGCACAAGAGGCAACCACACATTCATGTGTCTCTCCCTCTCCCCTACCCTTCCCTTTAAAAATAAATAAAATCTTAAAAAAAAACAAGAAAAGCACCATAACTTGTAAATATTACTGTAATACTAAGTGGCTGAGCCACTTTTCAAATCCAAGCTTATCTGATTCCAAACCTTGTGTTCCTTCCTACTAGACTAACTGGTTCTAACACTAAATAAAAGTATATCGATGCAATTCTGTGGCCACTTCTTTCAGAAAACAGCTATCAAGCAAGGACAAAAGATTTTGTCATTTGGGCACTTAAAAAGTAGGCTGGGGAAATAATAGTCTCTTCCCACTCAAGTTTGTTCACCTTCACTTTTCTTCAAGGGTTCTAGGCATTTATGTATATTTTTACCTCTGTATCCTCTGTGGTTCCTGTTCCAGCTGAACTTGTGACAATTCCAAATCGCTCCTTCCTCTTTTTCAGTTTCTCATCATCTTCAGACTGTTCAGGGACAAAGAAAAGGGTTGAAACAAGCTAGCCTCCATTCACAAGGGAAATGGGAATTAACTGTAATTTATGGATCACAGTATGTCCAACCTTGTATTAAGAACTAAGGATCACACAAATAGAAAAAAAATAGATAAGAAACTGAATAAGCTAACATAAAGCATGCTGTCCCTAGAATAACTAAAAACTTTATTTTAAGAAGGGGTTCAAAGATGGTGGTTGACCCCCGTGTTGCTGACAGGAACATGGAGCTAGGGGAGATCAAGAAGCTGATTAAGTAAAAGCTTGGAGGCGGCCCTTAGCAATGGCACAGGCATGATATATTGATCATTCCTCCCAAGGACCAGATTTCACCAATGGCAAAAATGTTAGCAAATGCAGGAACTGCGAGTAACATTAAGTCACAGGTAAACAGCCTGGGAGACACTCTATGTGTAACAAAGACTCAAACTTTAAAACAAAACACCTCCACATGGCCTGGTTGTTTACTGTGGCACAATTCTGTAACAGAAGAAAAGGAAAAGAAAGTCAACACTGACTTAGAACTTCTGAAGCTGATTAATGCCTTATTATATTGTGTGACAACAAATTCCACAGAGGCTCTTATAGCACTATCAGATACCAGCAAATTTGGATTCATTGTAATAGATGATAGCGGTGCACTTTTGGGCACACTCCAAGGAAATACAAGAAAAGTTCTGCACATATTCACTGTGGATCTTCCAAAGAAACATGGAGGATATCAGTCAGCCTTGCGTTTTGCCCATTTAAGAATGGAAAAGCGACATAACCATGTCAGAAAATAGCTGAGACTGCTGTGTAGCTGTTTATTTCTAGGGACAAAGCATGTGGCTGGTCTCATTTTGGCTGGATCAGCTGACTTTGAAACTGAACTTAGCCAATCTTATGTTTGATGAGAGGTTGTAACCAAAAGTTTTTTTTTTTAAGATTCTATCTATTATCTATCTATCTATCTATCTATCTATCTATCTATCTATCTATCTACCTACCTACCTACCTACCTACCTACCTACCTACCTACCTATCTATCTATCTATCATCTTTAGAGGAGAAGGGAAGAAGAGAGGGAGAGAAATATCAATGTGTGGTTGCCTCTCGTGTGTCCCCTGCTGGGATCTGTCCTGCAGCCCAGGTATGTGCCCTGGCTGGGAATCGAACTGTGGTTGTTTCGTTCACAGGCCCGCACTCAATCCACTGAGCTACACCAGCCAGGGCCCAAAAGTTTTAAAATTAGCTGACATATCCTATGGAGGTGAAAATGGATTCAACCAAACTATTGAGTTATCTATTCAAGTCCTTGCCAGGGTGAAATTCATTCAAAAGAAAAAATTAACAGGACAATACTTTGATAAAGTCAGCCAGGACATGGAGGCGAAAATTCTCTATTTAACTCCAGAACAAGAAAAGGATAAATCTCATTTCACGGACAAAGAGATAGGACAAGAACAGGAACCAACTGAGATCATGCCCCTGCTGGAATGGTTTGCTAACAACTATAAAAATTTTAGAACTAGAATGGAAATTGCCACAGATAAGTCACAAGAAAGATCCCCAACTTGTGAAAGGATGTGGTGGAATTGGAGGTATCTTGCAGTACCGAGTATATTGCCAGGGAATGGAATACCAAAGAGATGAACTTTTTTACCTTAATGACTACTAGTTGACATGGGTCTGGCAAAATATGCCTCACTCCCCAGCATCCAACCCCAAGAAGCATATCCGTGGTGGAATCCAAACAGGTCCCTTCCTTACAACTGGAACATTTCCAGAACTTAATCCATGAGTATTAGATATTGAAAAGAAAACTGGAACAAAATCAGATCCAACCCTACACTTTGGTTTGTCATGGTGTCAGTACAACTAAATTCCTAAATATAACTTTGAACTAATTTAAGAATCCCAGTTTTTGGTCCTAGCTGGTATGGCTCAGTGGATTGAGTGCCAACCTGTGAACCAAAAGGTTGACAGTTCTATTCCCAGTCAGGGCACATGCCTTGATTGCAGCCTGCATTCCCAGTTGGGGATGTGCAAGAGGCAACTGATTGATGTATCTCACACATTGATGTTTCTCTCCCTCTTTCTTTTTTTTTTTTTTAAGATTTTATTTTTATTTATCTTTAGAGGGGAAGGGAAGGAGAGAAGGAGAGAAATATCAATGTATGGTTGCCTCTCGTGTGTCCCCCACTGGGAACTGGCCCAGCAACCCAGGCATGTGCCCTGACTGGGAATCGAATCTTGATCCTTTGGTTCACAGGCCCACGCTCAATCCACTGAGCTACACCAGCCAGGGCTCTCTCCCTCTTTCTTCCTCCCCTCCCCTCTCTCTAAAAATAAATAAATAAAATCTTAGGAAAAAAAAAAAGAACGAATGAACCAACGAATGCATGAATAGGTGGAACAACAAATTGATGTTCCTCTCTCTCCCCTTAACCCTCTAAAATCAATTAAAAAAAAGTTTGCTTGAAATCTTTTGACCCAACCTTATGCTGGTTATCAAATAAACTATACTGGCCCATAGTGAGAGTGGATATGTGTGGATGGAGTAGAAGGTCTCTGCAGACGTATGAGAGAAAAGATTCTTTGTCAGGAGTGCCAAGTTCAGGGAAAAGGTTGGTGGGAGAGAGATGAGACATCCCATGGGCCCACCTGAGTTTAGATGTTTACCAATTCTAGGGCTGGGCTTTTGATTACTGGCAGTAAAGTGTGAAGGGAAGGTGGAAAATGAAAAAATAGCTGTTAAAGTGGGATAAATAAAATGGCAGGTTTTAGGTTCTGATAGGAATATGCATGAAATTTTTACATTGAACAGTATAGGGTGTAAGCAGTAGTAGTAGCTCAGTCTTTAAAACAGCTCTAGGAGAAGGGCCAGCTTCAATTCTAATTCCTGAGTTGAAACACTGTCTCCAGTTACAGGGCAGGCCTCATGAGTCTCTTGGATGCTTGGAAAGGTGCAGAACATCTCTCTCTTAGCTGGTTCCTTGACTCACCTTATTTCAAAATCATTTCAAACTACTCAAAAAGTTCTTTTAGCTTGAGAAACATGTTCATTTTCTCCTTTTTGCTGCACTTGCCTTCTAGTGAGTATGAAAGGAGCTAAGAAAGGTTGGTGGTTATGAAGGACTGAAAAATCCTATTTATGAGTTATCATTTAATTATATTCTACTAATAACTAGAACACAATATAGCCTACATAGTTTTTCTGCCTTTTCATTACAACCATCAGCAAATCCATAGTGGCTGCATAATTAATATAATCTAAGTTACTATAAAACATTGTGCCAGGTTCTAGAAAAAAAAGAAGTATCTTGTGTTTAATAATCATAAATTAATATATTATAGCCACTAACATCTGAGTGCGTATTATGTGCCATGTTCTTTACAGGAAGTATCTTATTTACTTCTTATAGCAATCTTAAAAACAGTAGGTATTATAACATACGTAGTAGGGAGACACTATGACTAAATTCATTTAACAGACAAGAAAACTCAGGCTGAGAGATTACGTAATTTGCCCAAAGTTTCACAAACAGTCTTACAGCATAAGTGGGAGAGGCAGGAATGGCCACTTTCCTAACTTAACCACCTCAGGTATCTCGCATAGGCATTTCTTTACAACAATGGTAGCAGAATGGAAGTGCTTAATTCCCATGGGATAAGCATTAGTACAATCCTTAAATAAAAGTAGTTGTGAACTACTTCAATGACTTCCATATCACTCAAATAACTTGAGTTAATGCTAGGATCCTATCCCCTTTCTATCATACCAAATGCCTCCATTTTATTTATTTTTAAAGATTTTCTTTATTTATTTTTAGACAGAGGGGAAGGGAGGGAGAAAGAAAAGGGAGAGAAACATTAATGTGTGGTTGCCCCTCATACACCCCTTACTGGGAACCTGGCCCGCAACCCAGGCATGTATGTGCCCTAGACTGGGAATCGAACCAACAATCCTTCGGTTTGCAGGCCGGGGATCATTCCACTGAGCTACACACAGCCAGGGCCAAATGCCTCCACTTTATAACTATGCAGGGATCTAAGGAAAAGACTGTCATTAGTCATCTTATACTAAAGATTTTTCTCAACCAAATTTGTTTCTAATTCTGGCTTACTGATTATTCCATCTACTGAATTGTAATAAAAAAAAAATTAAGAGGATTTCCAATGAACACAGGCCTTGCTACATTTTTCCTTACCTAAGTTAGCAGGAAAAGTTGTGTACCACCACTAACGTAAAAGTGAGTAAGGGATATAAATGAAAATTTCAAAACAAGAGCCTCTAGAGAATATTTTAGATAAAGTATCTCCATTGCACTAAGTCTCCAGGCCAAGCTGGAGTTTTAAGGGAAATGAAAAGAATGGTCCATACTCTTCTTGGAGAGAGGCAGGACTACACCATATCTTGCTAAACTACCACACTATGTACTTTCTTTCATTTAATTCAATGCTAGGGGTACTTCAGTAAATTCAAATTACAGAGAGGGTGATGCTACCTGAAATCCAGCCATTCTCTCAGCACAAACCTTGGGGCCACCCTTCACAAATCTATATTCAGAATGTGTGGAACAACCTTTATTCTGGTTCCCTATTTTGCTAGACCCAGAAATGGGAATTTTGATTTCTAAATGAAAATTCCTGTGTTTCCTTCTGAGCTCAAAGGTTAAGGCAAGAACAAGGAGGAAAAGAATGGAGGGAGGGGAGAATATACTTTTCTAGCCACTAGGCATAGTATAAGAGATTTCCCCATGAGCTTCCTTTTTCTTTTAAATCTTCACCCAGGGATATATTTATTGGTTTTTTAGAGAAAGGAAGAGAGAGAAAAACATCAATTGATTGCCTCCCGTATCTGCCCCAACCAGGACTGAACCCACAACCTAGGTATGTGCCCTGACCAGGGATTGAGCCCACAATGTTTTGGTGCACAGGATGACACTGCAACCAAATGAGCCAGCTTAGCCAGGCCATGAGCTTCCCTTTTAATAAGATCATTGGTGCCTCTCCTGGAGATTCAGGCAGAGCATCTGCTCCAAATCTACCAGGGGTTCTATGGGGGAAAAAAAATACAGATCCCACTTCCCACTCCCTATAAACAGCCTGCCCATTCCTCTCGTGCAGAGACCAGTGAGGGTTTATTTTGTGCATGCCTGTTTTTCCCTCACCACCCAGTGCCCCTCAACTCCCCTCCTAAAGCCTCTTTCCTTCTTGCCCTGCAGGGAAAGTGCACAACAGGCCCAGTAAATCAACACAGTTCTAATGATTTCTCTCACTTGACCCTTCCAGCATGAAGGTGTCGCATGGAAACAAATGTACAATAAACTTCACTCCATCTTTAGCTCCTTGCTGACAGGCTTTGATTCATGGGATGCTGAGACCCATCTAAGGGAAATTATCTTAATCAAAATGCATCTCTCTCTGCATTCATCAGACCAATGCTCCCTTAGGCCATGCTCAAGTGCACAAATGGGGTTATGCCGCTGCAGGCTGCACTGACCCCTTTAGCTCAGTGTCATACGCATTTGCAAACCTTTCTCTTCTTAATCCCCCACCCCACTTCCCTCCTGCAAACCCTCAACCACTAAGAAATCTTTATTCTTCCTATGCATGGTCCTGTGTCAGAAGAATAATGCTGGAATCTGAAGTACCCTTATTTCCTATTAAGTGAGAATTCCTAAAAACATACAACTTGCATTCAAAATCAGAGGAGAAACCTGTCCAGACTGACTAAACACAGGCACTGGATATTCAGATTAATCCATATAGTTTTCTCTCATCCTGTCACTTGAAATTTAAACAGCAAGCCAAGTGACTAACATCAATAATTTCAGCATAAATAATATTATTTGTCCAAAACTGCCTTTTATCGCTAAAAGCTCATTGATAAAAATGAAAAAGGGAACTGTGCAAAAGAGGGAACAACCCACACATAAGCACAGGACGGAAAGCATGATCCACATTTAATAAAGCCAAATACCCCCATGAATCACTATTGCTATATTTTCTACCATGGAATGAGATAGTTCCAAACTGAACCCTTCAGAAGACATCTTCCAACTTTTCAAAGTTCACTTTTTTCCTTATTACCCTTTCATATTTGCAAAATCCTCAGGCAATTTAAAGAAAATAACACCTACTCAGGGAAAAGACTGAGAAATTCCAGGCAAGAATACAAATTACAGGTGGAATATGCTCAGTACACAGGAACTATCGTAATGACCACAGGTGGTAAACACAAGGCCCAAGGGCCAAATCTGGCCCTCCACCTTGTTTTATCCGGACCAGCACTTTGTTACCCGGCAGTAGCACCAACCTCTTGCTTAACTGTTAAGGAGTAGTTACAATTATACAGTCCTAAAACTACATTCGGCCCTTTGAAGGCAACCGTAAGGCTGATGTGGCCCCCAGTGAAAGTGAGTTTGACATCCTTGATGTAGACATTCAATAAATGTTTGGTATTATTTTTACTGCAACATTCTTCCTAGTCCTTGAAACAAAGTCTGAGACTACCAATGATCTGCAGCTAACAATGCCATACATTCTTCCTCTACATTTGAAGTGAACTCACCAAAAGTTGGTAAGAATCAGACCCATTGCCAAGGCAATAAGGAAATTCCCTTTAGCTACAAGGCAAACGAGTATTTGGACGAATGACTCCATTTAGTGTTAAAGTGTGGCAGAATAGTAACTGGACAAAACCAGCCTTCTCCACCAAGTACTATTAACCATCTTCTCCTTCTGAACCCTAAAAAATCTACGTTGCCAGGCTTTACTGATTTCATCATCCCTAATAATTAATGCTTACAAAAAAAGATATCTATATAAGGAGATATCCAGTGGAACTGAGCAAGGATTCAATCTCAAACACTGTGGACCCAACCCCAGGTACTCTAAAGGCATCTGAGGAATGGCTTTCACTAAATTTACCTGACATCAGTTTCTACCAACACTTCCAAGGACAGTGAAACTGTAAAATTAGTTCACTTACCCAAAGTCATTCAAATATCAACTGAGTTTCTATTTTTGGTCTGGCACTGTATGGCACTAGAAACAGAGAAATGAATAAAACAAAGATCCTTAACCTCATGGGGCTTATAAATTCAAAACTGAGTTACATAGAGATATGTGCCATTGTCCATTACAGCACTGCATTATGAGGACCCATGGGAAGATTTTCTTTCTGGTCCCCAGACCCAAAATAATTATGAAATATAATTATGCTTCTGCTGAGTATTTCGTTAGTCCTTAACTCCTGAACCCTGTGAATAACTGTAAGTAGTACAACTGTGCTTTCCTTTTTTACTGACTGTCATAAAGTTTAAAGACAAATGTGTAGCCTCTCCATGGCAAGTGATTTTTGAAAAAAAAAATAAAATTTTTAAAGGTTTTTAATTTATTCTTATTCTTAGAGAAAGGGGAAAGGAGGGAAAAAGAGAGCGAGAGAAACATCAGTGTGTGGTTGCTCCTCACGTGCCCCGCGCAGGGGACCTGGCCTGCAACCCAGGCATGTGCCTTGACTAGGAATTGAACAGCGACCACTTGGTTTGCAAGCCAGCACTCAATCCACTGAGCCACACCAGCCAGGGCAACTTTTGAAAATATTCCTATTATAAAAAAGAGGCCAGTGAAAGAGAAACATGAGATCCAGAGATGAAGATCCAACACCCAGATCCCAAAGTAGAAGCTCAGAGGACAAAATGAAGTGCAGTTAGTGAGACAGTTGCTGCTGTACCTCTAAGAACTTATTTTTTTTGCATGACAAAGAGTCTTTACTTTTAAATGATTATCAGTACACCAAGTAATAACATGTAACAGTTCTTAAATTCTATCATCTAGTAATTTTGATTAAGAGACACTAAAAGCAGCTCCAACAATTATACTAGCATTCACTGCTCTAACCTTAGCCACAAAGGCCTTTTTTAAGGCTGGTTGCTGCTTTACACAGGTAACAAACAACTACTTACTACTTTTTCATAGATAAAGCCCCTGACCTTCAAGAAAGTTTTAGGGGGAAAAAAAATTTAATCCCTTTCTTTCTTTAAAAAAAAGTGTTTCTTAATATATCTAAGAAAAAAATATTAGTATTGTCATATATACATGTATATATATATACATGTGTTGCTTGAGCTAAAAAACATAGAAGAAAAAGACAAGGTATGCCCTTAAATTTCTAAGAAATATGAAGTAAAAAGAAGAAGAAATCTTTGGATAAGCTCTAAGTTTGTACAAAGAAACTAGATTTGCTGATCTCAAAAAGTAAAAGGACCTACTATGTAACATACAGAAATAATTTAATGCCTTTCCAGAAGAATGTAACTCAAGCTTTGCAAAAGCTACTTATTCCATGGGGGTATCTAAAATGCCAATCCATGGAACAGGTGCTCTTTCGTCTTCTATCCATTTATGCAGTAGTTTTCATGGATTTCTGGCTGGATGTCACAGACGAGGGTCAACAGGTTATCCAGGACTTCATCCCGGTTCTGCCGGAAGTAGGTCTGGAGGATGGTCATCTTCTCATGGGTCTCCTTCTCCACTTCAGTGCTGCAATTGCCATGGGATCCCAGAGCCACGGCTTCCCTGGCCTTGAATTCCTTCTCCCTCTGCAGGCGGTACTGCTCAATTTCAGCTTGCACTTCTTCTTTGGCCTGCTTCAGCCTCCAGTTCTTTCGCTTGCGAGCCTCCGACACCTTATCCTCAGCCCCCTCCTTGGCCTGCAGCAGCTGCTGGATGCCCTGCGACTAACTCGCCATGGCAGCCACGGCTCAAAAGCCTAGGTGCATGGCCTTAATCCCCTCGATGGCCCCACAGGTAAGATGGCCCAACTGCCCAAGATCTCAGAACTTACTCTTCTCTAAATACAAATGAAATTAATTTTAAAATACCTTAATGCCCAAAAAAGGAAAAGGAGATGGGAAGGAGGTACTAGATTATAACTAGAAAATTTTAAATTAAAGGCTCTTGTCAATAGTTTCTATGATATATATAATATAGCCAGGAATTAAGTCCCAAATGGAAGCTCAATTGCAATAACTGGCAGTCTGGATATCATAGATGTTTTTTCTAAAGCGACTACCACTTTTTATGGCAAAAAGTACCAAGGATAAGTTCTCTACCCAAAATTGATTTCTGCCTTTGTTATCTTCCAAACCAAACTTGTCTTCAAGATTCAAATTCAAGAGAACATTAAAAAAAAAAACTTACTAATTTTATCTTGAATACAATAGTTGTTACTATTCCAAGCTTAGTTACTTCTAGGGTTACCAGCTCTGCCAAAAGAAGTCCACTTTGATTTAATTAGCAATAGGACCCCATGGACTGACTACGTTGAACGCATCCACTTTCTTCAGTCTTATTACCAGTACCCCTCTGGATCATAAAAAGAAACAAAACAGTGACCTAAATGTAACCTGGGCTTATTTAGGAAATTTGAACTCAAAAATAATTCCCAAAACACAAAGCAAGAGTATTTCTGAATTCAAATAAGAGACATACTCACTATTGTTAGAGGAGACCAAAAGCACTAACCAACCCACCAGGCATTTTTCCTGGTCAGTGCTACTAGCTCACTCACTCACATCATGCCCAGGAAACAGAAATTTCAATCAAAAGAATTCGGTCAAAGATATCTTTACAAGTAGGAAGGAGAGCTTCAGGGAAGCTGAGGTACTGCTGTGAGTTGGAGCTGGCCATTCTCCTATAGCTGTTTAAAAAAAAAAATCAACTTTATTTATTTTTAGAGTGGGGCCAGGGAGAGAAAGACAGGGACAGAAACGAAGTGCAAGGGAATGTGTGAGAATGGGATCAGTTGCCTCTCACATGCCCCCAACTGGGGACCTGGTCTGCGACCCAGGCCCTGTGCCCTGACTGGGAATTGAACCAGCAATCTTCTGGTCCACAGGGCAGGGCAAAATCCACTGAGCCACACCAGCCAGGGCATTCTCCTATAACTGTTTTAATGACTGAGTTACTGTTCATATCCAACCATGTTCTATGTAAAAGTCCCATATAATACAGTCCCATCAGGACCTAAACCCTGCCACTTTATTTATCCCGGAGTGATGAAAGAGAGGCTAATAGGGACCTAACATGGTCACATTTTGCAAACATAACAAATAACTGCCCCCTTTTGTAAATGAATTGTAACACTATGTTTACAGTTCTCAGGTCAATCTGATTTTTCAAGGAATGTAAGGTAAGAGTGAGGCAAAAAGAAAAGAGGGACCCTTATGGTCATACCCTGACTTTCACTGCCATGTGACTGAGGGCAAGATGAAAAGCAGAGCCTGGGGGCTTTCAGGCGATGGTAGATTAATAATGACATGGCCTTGACTTCCCAGAGGTAAAGGTTATGAAACACTCCAGGGTAAGTGGGCTTCCAATTTCATACTCTCAGGGTGAATGACAGCAACCAATGGTTTTTCTCTCAGAAACACTTCAATGCTTAAACACACAGCTGTCACCTCCCTGCCCCAGTTTCTGAAATTCATCTGTACATGTTTACTCTTGAGCCTTATGCCAGCCAGACCACAAAACATGGGGTGGTCCTAAAAACCAATGCACAGAGCCTAAAGGAGGACTAAAGGTGAAGGACTGTACCAGCAGAGGATACACCATCTTAGCACATACATAGAGACATTCCAGTGCTCCCTCACACATACATATAATGCGCTTCCCAAAACAACTATCTTACTTTCAACAATCTTTCAACTCTGAGATCAAAATCAACTTTCTAGGGCCAGAAGGGTATCAGTAACTTTAAAACTATATCAGAATAAGATACCACCGCAAACTGCATCTCCTACCTTCACAGGATTTGAAGCTCCCAAACAGAGTCAGCTCAGAATTAAAGACCCTTCAGAATCACTAGCTCCTATTAACTTTTCCTTTCTCTTGTCCAAATCAAGCTCTTTTCCCAACCCCCACTCCTCTCCAACCCCAGAGGAGGTCCTCTCGGTTTTGCTCTGACTATAGGACAAAGCAAGGCAGGTGGAGGAAATGAAGGCTTCACACTCTAGACCCCCAGAAACTAAGATTCTATTAAAGTCCCCACCTCCCTCCCTTAAAAGCCAGAAGGCTGTTTCTTTTAAGGATAAGTGATGCAAAGCTTGGAAGAAATGTCAAGAAGAAAGCTAAAAATTTCTGAGGGGCAGTAAATGCTGTCTTGGCCAAAATATGCAGAGAATGAAGGATGACAGTTACCTAAGAATTCACAAATTTAAAATAAGCACTAGGAAAATGTATTCTTTTCATCTACAGTATCTTAAAACGCAGATTTCTGGCTTCATCCTATTTAATAAACCTGAATCTCAAAAGGAAGAGCTTAGGGAGCTCAACTTTAACCAAGTGTTCCCTGGTTAATCTTATGGACAGTTATAGTTGGTAACAATTGCAAATAGCTTTGAGAAAGTAGGGACAAATTTTTTTTTTAATTTTCTCACCAAGTCCAAAGAAGGCTGCTACTGCATTCCAATCCCTGCCCCCCCCCATTCCCCAAGAGCACTAGGGGCCTTCCGAAAAAGTTTAAGATTCCTACAAGGAGGATATCTCAGCTGTAGGGATGTGAAAAGAAAAAAAAAAAGAAGAAGTCACAGCTGGCTCTAAGGAGCACACCTGTCTTACTGCCTTCCTAGAATTCAAATAGAGGAACAGAAAGACTTGTTAATCAGAGGAGTTTAATAAAGGAAGAACATGACAAAACAAGATCAGGGAACACCTCAGGTCCGTGGGGAAAAGAGCGTGACAACTAGGTTCAAGCACACAAAGGTATTTTTTTTCCCCTACAGAACTGATACAGAGTAAGAGAGAAAATGTCAATAAAATGGAGAAAAAATTTGTAAGGCTTGTGTGTTTTGCTTGTTCATTCAGAGCTCTAAAGAGAGTCATCATGTAAGATCTCCAATCTTACGGCTCTATTCATTTCCAGTTTCCTTTCCTACTCAACCATATCACATCTAAACACAAGCATAATAGTGAAAATTCTTAACTGCCTTCTCTATTTTAACTCAATAAACTCCTAATTCAATAAATATTTTCCAGAATCCAGACATAAAGCATTTCAAACATAATCTCCTCAATAATATATATTCACTGCTATGGACTTAAAAGATTCAATATTTGATATGAACTACAGATGTGGAACACCCTGAAAATACATTTCTATTTCTGCCCTAAGAATCTGCTCTGGGGATGAGAAGATAAGATTTGGTTAAAATAATACTTCTTGAAAATGTGAGAAAAGAGTAGCAAAGGAATGGGAAGGGGTAAAAAAGGCATTAATATTTTCTAGATCTTAAGAGGACCTCAGATTTTATTAATCACAAGCCCTCTGCTAGTTTGCTAGTGGTGACCAAGTATCCCCCTATAAAATATCTCCCAATCTAACACCATGCTTTACCTCCATCTCCATCTCTAAAAGTCTTTAGAGTTTTTTCTGACCAGCTTCAGCCATCAGGCATGAAAAGCAACTTTGCTATTTTGGTGAGTACCTAAAGAAAATAAACTATCATGTAATTATTAAGCCTTTATTGATTGAAACCATATGCATTTTTTAAAAATAAAATATTACCTCTCCTAATCAATGTCAGCCCAAACAATTCAAGTGTTAACATCTCAAGTATTAGAATACATCTTAGCCCTGGCTGTTGTAGCTCAGTGGGTTGGGCGCTGGCCTGTGAACGGAAAGGTCACTGGTTCAATTCATGTCCAGGGCACATGTTTGGGTTGCAGGCCAGGTCCCTAGTTGGGGGTGTGTGAGAGGCAACCAATCGATGTTTCTCTCATACACTGATGTTTCTTTTCTTTTCTTTCTTCTTTCTTTCTTTATTTATTAGAGAGAGGGGAAGGGAAGGAGAAAGAGAGGGAGAGAAACATCAATGTGTGGCTGTTTCTGGAATGTCCCCTACTGAGGATCTGGCCCACAACCCAGGCATGTGCCCTGACTGGGAATCAAACTGCAACCTTTTGGTTTGCAGCACACACATGCTCAATCCACTGAGCTACACCAGCCAGGACACACACTGATGTTTCTTTCCCATTCTTTCTCCCTTCTTTCCCCTCCCTCTGAAAATAAATAAAACCTTAAAACATTCCTGTACTAGTACAGCTATCACATCATGAGCAACCTTTGGAATACCAAGATTTTCCCCTCCCAGAAAATATAACACACAAACGCATACTAAACAGAACAAACACAAAAAGCCCACACTTTTCCTTCCCACACAGATTTTGAAGGATGGATAGACAGACTTGGATTCAGGTAGTTGGCTCACATTTCAGCACAGTCAAGAAAAGTGTCTGTCTGGTAGCAATCAGACAGGTATTGATTGCTCTGCTTAGAAAAGCCAGGCCAGCTACTGCTCAATCCAAAATTAGACATATGATCATATATAGTGTGTTCACAGGTGGCTTTCAACAATTATTCATCTTATGTACTTAAGAGTAGCGCTTAAAAAAAACCCTGACACTCAAAAGAATAATCCCACCCCATGAGCTTGACTAGCCAAAAAAACCCAAAAGTATTTAAAAGTAAAACAGACTCAACAAAATCCAGCATTCCCCTCCTTTTCCAGGCTATGTTTACTCTTGGGGCAAAGACTACAAAGGGACCACAGACAGGCATAACACTTGTTTTTTATCAAAGTCATCAGTTCTGACATATTAGAAGGAAGAATTCAAAGACATTAGTAGGATTGGTGTATCAAGCAGAGGAGATAGGAAAGAGTGAGTTTTTTATCTGACTATAAACTTTCTTACCTACAAACTTAATGAATGAAATCAGAAAGGGAAAAATCAAATGAAAAGGTATGTACCTTAGGAAGTATAAACCCTTTATCACAAACTTCTCAAAGATCCAATTTATAGTAAAAAGGGCAAAGCACCAGCCATAAAAGCTAACAAGGCATCAAAATTTTCATCTTGCTTCCCCAAATTTTTAAAGTTTTTCCTCTTGAAGTGTTCAATTTATATTCCTAATAATTCATGCCCAAATTGCCCTTATACCCAGCTAGGTAAAAAGTGTGTTTGAAAGTTGGGGCAGGGAGGGGGCGGGGGGAAGAGCATAGTGGGAATAGAAATTGTTGAGCAAAGAAAAACCTGACTCCTACTTCTCTAGATAAAATTAGAATACATTCTCAAGAGTCCTGGGCAGGAGAGAGAAAAATTCCATTCTGCCTCTTTGCTCTTCCAAATTCCTATGGCCAAGTGGTTCAACAGCAGTTGAATGGCACACATAATGACATCATTGATTGGAACCATAATAGAAGGGAGTGAGAAGAGCAGGTGGGGGGGAGGAGTGGGAAGGGAGGGAGGTGAAGATGTATTTGTGTTACAGACAAAAGACAAGTTCTGTTCCTCAGCAGGAACAAATGGAGAACCAGATGAGGGTATAAACTGAGGTCAGAGAGTTTTCCCTATTGTTTCCTCTTTAAACAGTTCCTTCACCACTCCCTAAAACTTTGTTCCAATGTTTGGGTGGAGAAATAACAGTCTAAGAAATGCCAAATATTTATTTTCAAATTATGAATTAGAAAGGGATTTAAAGGACTGATTAAATTTGGTTGGGCCCTAAAATGCTCCAAGAATTGCTGAAGACTAAGTGGGGTGGGGTCTTGAGTTTTTCTTGAAATTCATCCTTTCTGATAACCTTTATATAATTGTATAATAAAAATATACAATTATATGAAAGGCTCATGAAACTAATTGCTATCTCTCAATTGCTACCTCTATCTCCCATAAATATAACCCACTCTTTTCTTATTGGTTAATGTAAGTTAAAAGAATACAGTTTTTCAAATGGAGAAATCATTTTGGGAAAAACGACAATCTAGGATGAATTTGGGGGGAGGGTATTTCCCCAAAAAAACCTTGATCAATGAAATGTAATAACTAAAAGGATTACACTGAAGATTTTTCCATCTACAATCCTACACTCTGCATTTTTCTTGGGTTTTGCTTTTTTGGGCTTAAACAACAGATATTTATTTTCTTATGGTTCTAGAGGCTGAAAGTCTGAGATCAGGGTGCCAGTATGATTGGTTTTGGGTGACGGCTCTCTTTCTGTTTTGTAGTCAGCCACCTCTCATTGTGTCAAGCACATTTCCTTAAGGCATGCATGTGGAGACAGAGTATGGGAAAGCATGTACACGAGTAAGCTCTCTTGGTCTTATAGCATCCTATGAGAAACGGAAACAGAGAAGTTAAATGTTGCACTTGGTCTGGGTATAGCTGCTTGAGTATATTTGAATATAAGAACCCAAACCTACTCAACAGGCTACTTTCCTAACTTATCCTGAGATCTAAATGTTCTACCACTACCCCTTTAAAAAATATTCTACCGAACACCTTGCCATAGCTTATGGTTCCCCTCAGTGTTCTTACAGTTTCATTCTGGCAACGTCCTATTCATGGCCGCACAGTTCTCCCTTTGGAAAAGCTTTGTATACACACGGGTAAACTCTCAAACAAATCCCAATTATAGGTTCTCTGGGAAAGCTAATGAACTTCCTTCTCTCCACATCTCAATGGCTTATCTCTATTCCAAAGCCCAGTGCCGAAGGGGAGAAACAAACAAGTATTTCAAACAAGATAGTAGAAGGGAATCTAGATATAATCAAATGGGCCTTCCAGAAGAGAGTGACTAGAGACCAGCCCACCACCAGTCAGCCACAATGAAATCCGTATGCTAGGAGACACTGGTGCCTTCCTGCGTTTGGAAATGACTCTTTGTCCCAGCTTCTTCTTCGATATCTTAACCCATTTTAATGACAAGCTCCTCAAAAACATGGCAGGTCTAATTTCTCTCTCACTCTGAAGACATTTATCCCCAACCAGTGGGTGAGCAAAAATATACAATTATATGAAAGGCTCATGAAACTAATCACTGCAGCTACCAAAGAATCTTCTAGTTACCAGCCTCATCAACAAGAAGATGGCCACCGGAGAGATAGTTTGTTTTCAATCTTCACATTCTGACACTATATAACTTAAGATCACATTATCAGAGAAGAAACTGGCAAAAATCACAAACCTGGGAAAAGCAGCCTTCAGGGTTTATAAGCCTTAAGATAAATTATTAGCACAATTAGTTATATGAAGAGCTACGTGTAAGGAAAACCCAGTTAATACTATAGTAGAGAAAGAAGATGTATTAAGATTAACAGGGATATAAGATGCTTATATTTCCTTCTGCTATTAATGAATAAGTAGTAACATATGCTCCTCACATTCCCAGGATGGGAGAAGAGTATAAACCACATCCCAGTTTTCTGCTTAGTTGCCTGGGTTTGTTTTTTTTTTTTTTAAATACTTACCTAGCTGAATTTCCTGTAACTTCCTAAAGTATCAAGTTTCACTTTCCAAATTTGTTTCCAATATTTGAAAACAAAATAAAATAAAAAACAAATTCAAATTAGCTACTTCAGTGAACACTGTAACTCTCGACCCAGACTTAAGTTTTTACCCAAACTAATGTCCTATGACCAATGTATGTTACCTGATCTGGCTTCCTATCTATTCCCTCTACCCATCTCTTTCATTCTTTTCACAGATGAATTTCTTATGTGGCAGGCCAAGTCCTGTCCTACACCAACAGGAATAACTTACAACACTCTTTCTCTTGGGAGGCATGGAAAAGTGACGGCACGGGGGGCGGTGGGGGCAGGAGGAGGGAAACAACAGTCAAGCACAAGACTGAAAACCTAGCAGATGATCAATCAGAACCAATCAGGCAGAGGTTATTTATTTGCATTTTGTTTTGTTTGAGGGGTGGGAGGTTTCTCAGCCCATAGTCACCATGAGGTTTATACGAGAAAAGGCATGCCATTCTATCCTTAAATAATCCAAAGAGTTGGAGGGAACAATTTACAGCCTCTTGTGTAAAAAATGTCTATAAATGCCAATGCCATTCTTTGCCCCGTCACTTCCCATTATCCTAAACCAACAGGATTCTATTCACTGAGAGTTGAGCTGAAAACCTGAATGGATAGGCCTTTCTTGGGCAGGGCAAAAGAGGGAAGATGATTGGGGGGTGGGAGAAGATAGAGTTCCGTAAGTTTCTGTGCACTGCCTAATGTGTATAGTATACTAGTGGAACTAAAAACTGAAATATACGCATAGTCATGCAAAAGTCAGCCTAGGAAGAAAAGTTGAGACTCAGTATCCTCAAATGTGTAATATGCACAAGCAAATCTAAAATACAGAGATAATAAAATTATGAAGTTAAAAATATCAGTCATAGCCCTGGCTGGTGTAGCTCAGTGGATTGAGTGCGGGCCTGCGAACCAAAGGGTCACGGTTCAATTCCCAGTTGGGGCACATGCCTGGGTTGCCGGCCAGTTCCCAGCAGGGGACACACGAGAGGCAACCACACATTGATATTTCTCTCCCTCTCTCTTTCCTTTCTCCTCTAAAGAGAAATAAGTAAAATTTTAAAAAAATTTAAAAAAGTATTAGTCATAAATACCACTGATCTATGGCTATTTCCCCCTCATACACTTTCTCTTTATCATATATATTGGTCTGCAATAAAATCTACTAAAGAGACAGCAGCAAGCAATCAGGGTCTTAAGCTTGATCAAGTAAACACACACCCTGTGACATGGAGATAACAGGAAGTGGGTTTCTCCTTGTACTCTTTAGGATACTAGGATGAAGAAGAGGCATCTCCACACCATCTACTAACATACCACTATTGGCATCGTATCTTAGTGAATGAGATCAGTGCCAAATTATGTAGGAGGATGCTATACTAGAACCCAGGAACCTAAAATAAGGTGGACAAAGTGTGCTGATCTGGTTGTTCCATAAATACAAACTTAATCGTATCACTACCTTGGCCGACCAAACAAATACTAGGTAACAAATCATCTCTGGTGATAAAGAACAGTTAAACATATGACCAAAGCGGACAACTCTCACCAAAAACGTATCCAATTCGCAATTTCAAGATCTGGATCTAGGACGCTAAGTTCTGGAAAAGAAGTTACTTGGGGGGGAACACTTTTTTAAAAATCTTACTTCTGTTCCTCCAATTTCTCTCCTTCTACAGATTCAGTCTAAAACTGCTTATATTCTCCAAGTACTACAAAATTCTGGGCTACAAAAACAGTGGTTCAATTTATGTAGTCTGATAAAGGAATCCTGTATGCTATTTCCAAGTGTAAAAGCTGTGTGGGAGATATAAACTAAACTTGAGTAGTTCAATAAACATGTGGTTATTTAAATTAATTAAAAATTCAGTTCCTCCGTTATACTAGCTACATTTTAAGTGATCAATGACCACATGTGGCTAATTACTAGTAAGTTATTCAATAGAACAATAGTCTATAGAATATTTCCATTATCACAGAAAGTTCTATTGGATAGTAGTAGTCTGGACAGCAAAATATCTACATCTCTGGGACATTTTAATGGTTTATGGGGAAAACTAGAGCAACCTATTAAAATTAGGATGATCCTGAAAATCAGGATTTAGGACCAATGTATAGTATAGGAACCTATACTCAAAGATGGCATCTCAAAAAATCACAAACCTCCAAGCAGAGTGGTACCTGGAATAAATCATATACTCTAATACACTGCTGCTCAAAATGTGGTCTACCTCCTTGTGCTGGTCCCCAAACTGTTTGTTACCAGTCTGCTGTAAGTCAAAAAAATTGAATGTTTAGACATTTCCAAAGTAATTTAACACTGCTATGCCATTTTTATTGAATTTCATACAAGTACCACTTTGCAATAAATTGGAAATTTAAAAAAGCTAGTGTTTGCTATAGAATCTGATAAATACCATGCTAGAACAAGTGTGTCACATGAATGGGATCAGAGAAGAGAGCTCATATGGTCAGAGTTCTGCCAATTACCATATCTAATTGTAACCCTTTAGAGATTTAAATGAGAACTGAAATATTTTCAATGATGAAATAAAACACCAAAGTTAACTGACTAAATTAAAGTCATAAAGCCAATTGGCCAACAGAACTGAACTAAGAGTGAGCCCTGGCCGGGTGGCTCAATTGGTTGGAGCATCATCCTGTATACCAAAAGGTTGCAGTTTCAATTACCAGTTATGTCAGGGCACATACCTAAGTTGCGGCTTTGATCCCCAACCAGGGAGCATATAGGAGGCAATCGATCAATGTTTCTCTCTCACATCCATGTTTCTCTCTTTCCAAAATCAATAAACATATCCTTGGGTAAAGATTAAAAAAAGAAGAAAACTAGTATTTATTGAGGGTCAAAGTGTCACTATGTTAGGAAATTTCGAATATACAATTAATTACTCTTGACACAGTGTTAGGTATTACTCCCATTTTTATTGATGAAGACCAAATAAATTTAATACTTTGCTCCAAGTCACAAAAATAAATTAAGGTATACCCATGTTTTACTCAGTCTCCTGTGGACTGAAAATGAAATCAGGTCAAATATGGAAAAACACTCTAGGGAAGGAAAGAAAAAGCTGATATCCCTATAATGAAATGCTATCAAAATAACTCAGGTGAACAGTATAGGGGAAGGACAAATTCCTTTCAGGAATGTGTCCATGTGAGCTAAGTAACAGAAGGTGTGATGTTCTATTTAGTTAATTTTAATGGAACAACATAACTCCCTAGAAGAGTGAAATTACTGCTGAGATTCTTAGACACCGAGCCTTCATATACAGAAGATAGATGAGAACCAGGGCCACAGATCCAAGGTGCCCTTTCTTGGCCATCTAGCAAAACACAAATGATTTTGGGTTTATAATCATTCTTCCCAATTAATCTGTATATGGTTTAAGAATCACATATTCTGCCTACGCCTCAACTCCAAATTTTTAAAAATTTCACATAAACCAGAAAATACTTCTACTGAATACCTATGGTCTCAGCATGAAGCTGGGCACACAGAGCTGATGTTATATGTCTGGTAAACATCAAATATATAACCTGAAAGGAAGATGAAACACAGTTGTAAGCAAAGTTATGAGTACTACAGGAGCACAAATGTTTACTTTTTAGTGCTCGGTTTTTTTCCTAAGCAAAAATATAACCACTGTCAGGTCAATTTTTCCAATGAATTTCCAGAGAAGCCAGTATTTCCATATGCAAATGGGAAATAATCATTAAAATTTATTTATTTATTTATTTGCTTGCTTGCTTGCTTGCTTTTAGAAAGAAAGGAAGGGAGAGAGAAAGAGAGGGAAAGAAACATTGTTTGGTTGCATATTGAATGCCCCCCACGGGGGACCTGGCCCTGAACCCAGGTATGTGTCCTGACCAGTAATTGAACAGGTGACCCTTCAGTTGCAGGCTGGAGCTTGATCCACCAAGCCGCACCAATCAGAGCTAATCATTTTTTTAATGATGGTTTTTCTGGTTTGAAACATTCTTCCCTTAACCCTGCCACCACTTCAACAACCAAGAGAAATATAGCGTATGCTCAAAAAGCCTGAGTAGAAGCTCTGAAAACAATCTGAAAACAATTAGGTTTGTGAAACAATTCCTGTAATGTATTCAATAGCCAGTGAGGAGATGATGGTTAAGGACTGTGTGAAACAAAGTGTTACAATTCTCGGCCTAGTAGCCCCTAAGCTGCTCTACTGTTGCAAAAACAGTACTTTACCTTTCTGGAGATTGAAGAGACATTCAAACCAAATCTTTGAGCTCTTTCCTTTAGCTTGTCCAGGTTAACCTACAAAAACATAGGAGGAACCAAAAAAATGAAAACAAAAAACAAAAAAAAATATATTAAAAAGTCAAAACGAAAAGTACAGATGGCAGAACTATGGTCCACAGATAAGAGTTAAATAAAACTACAACATCAAAGATACCCCATGTGCCAAATTAGGAAACTAAGCCAGCAACCACCCATGCCACTAATTATTGAAAGGCCTCTTCTGGAATGTACTGAAAGATTCAGTTTTGCCTCCTTCATTCATCAAAGGTAGTAAGAACCTGAGGAGGGGATTTAAGATCAAAGTAGGAAAACACTGTTGGAAAAAGAAAACAATGTCTAAATCATCACCTCTAGCATTTCCACCATTCACAGTAAAAAATCATTAAGTCCTGTACAGTCTATGCAAATAGTTCTTGATTCTATCTCCTGGCAAAAAGAAATGATCTCTACACATCTACTTTCTTAAGAAGACAAATCTACCACCATACTCCTCTCATTTTTTTTTCATTTTTCTTGGAAGCTTTGATATATTGAAGACTTATTATCATAAGGATATTTGGGACTTTTTTCCTTAAGTTAGTTAAGGGCTATTTTGAATGATCAATGTTTGTAATTGCCAAGGCCACTATGTACAGGTAGAAGACGTGAGGCTTTATTTCTTGGTCTCTTCCTCCTTGGACAGGGTCTTGATGATCTACTTCTTGACCTGAAGCCATTCTACATGGCGCTTGTATGCTTCCTTGGTCTTAAACCTGCAGGTCTTAGCCTGGTCAGCCAGAAATTTCTGTGTGCCTTGTCCGCCTTTAGCTTGTGACTGTGTTCCATAAGAATCAACTTTAAAAAAAAAAGCTTTTATTTATTTTAAGAGAGAAGAAATGGAGGTAAAGAAACACTCATTGGTTGTCTCTCACATGCCCCCAATTGGGGACCTGGCCCACAACACAGGCCCAGGAATGTGCTCTGACCAAGAATTGAACCGGCAACCTTCTGGTTGGTGGTATGATGCCCAACCCACTGAGCCACATCAGTCAGGGCAAGAATCCACTTGTTTTTTAACGTATCACCTCTCACTTTCAGGTATAGGCTGTGATCCACGTGGTGGACATTCTTCTTAGATTAACAGTGTCTTCTAAGCGGTGGGCAAAGAATTCTCATCCTCCTCATCCAGGTTACTTCCTCAAGCATTCAAGCACTGGCAGTGTACCGTCTGCCCTACCTCACCCATATACCTGCCCTTCATGCAGTCCAAGGTGTTTTCCTGGCATCAAGCCCACAAATGGATAATCACAGACTTCCAGATGATCAGTCCATCTTTGACCAGCTTCCAAATCTGATCACGGGAGTTGGCTTTGGTGATTTCACTTGTCTTACTGGAGTTCAACCCAACCTTCTTTTGCCAGCAAAAGACACTAGAGGTAAGCCTTTTGTGAAGCCTGAGCATACTCATGAATGAGGCCGCAAGGGCGAAAGTATTTTAGACATTTTCATTAAGTTGTAACTGCAAGAGCAAGACTTCATAGAACTGAACATATTTCACCACACCATTTGTTTCCATTTTCTAAACATATTTGGTAGTCACAATGGCCCAGAGGTATCTCATTCTACTTAATCTTTATTTTCCTATTTTACATTTACTAGGGAGTATTTTAAAATACCACTATCTATAAACAGAACTCATTAAGTTGTTTTCACGGATTCTCTTGTGGTAATTAAGAATTAGACATTACCCAAAGCCATTTGACAAGACCTAAAACTCCAGTACCATAAAACACAGTGTTACATGGACTGTGTCCTCTAACAAATCTATTCATTTTTTCAAGAGAAGTGGTAGAAAGATTGCTATAGCATTTTTGAAGACGTGGCAATTTCCCTGACCTCTCAGTATCTCAAACAATTCTTTTTATTCAGGACATAAAACACTACTGAAAACGGTCACCAAGCTCATATGATCTGCGTTTCCTCTGACCTGGGGAAGAGGAGGAGTGTCTAACTTTAAAACTAACTGCATAGAGTTAAGCTTTGGCTCTAAAGGTATAAAAAAAGGATTCTTACCATAGGCTTGGTGTCAGATGACAGGCCTAAAAAAGAAAAAGGTTTCATTTAATATTTTAAAAAGTCATAAAGGAAGTTCAGTCTTCAAATCAAATTAGACAGCATAGAAATAGTTTATAAGACAAATGTCTTTTATGGTGAGAAAGGAAAGACAAATTGCATCCAGAGATCATATCTGCATTCACCAAGAACATAATAGAGCCACTATGGGAAGCAGTTTGGCAGTTCCTTAAAAAGGTAATATAAGAGTTTATCATATGACTTAGCAATTCCATTCCTAGGTGCCCAGAAAAAAAGATATGAAAACATACATCCACACAAAAACTTGTGTATAAATATTCATATACAACCATTGTCCATAGTAGCCAAAAAGTGAAAACAACCCAAATGTCCCAACATGATGAACAACCCAACTGATGAACAGATAAGATAAAATATGGTATATCCATACAATGGAATATTATCTAACAATAAAAAGAAATGAGCCCTGAATGGTGTGGCGCAGTGGGCTGAGTGCTAGACTATGAACCAAAGTGTTGTTGGTTCAATTCCCAGTCAGGGCACATGCCTGGGTTGCAAGCCGGGTCTCCAGGGGGGCATGTGAGAGGCAAACAGATATGATATTTCTTTCCTTCTCTTTCTCCCTCCTTTCCCATCTCTAGAAATAAATAAAATCTTTAAAAAAATGAAGTACTGATACATGCTACAACATGAATGAACCCTAAACACATTATGTTAAGTGAAAGAACTGAGTCATGAAATAACACGAATTGTATGGATTCCATTTATATAAAGGTAAATTTACAGATATAGAAGAAAAAATCAGTGGTTACTTGGGGGAAAGGGTGGAAAACAACTGCTAATGGGTACAGGGTTTCTTTTATGAGTGATGGATATGTCCTAAAATCAGACTGTGATAATGGCTGCACAACCCTATGAACAAAAAAGAACAAAAAACAAAAAAAGCAAATTACATATTTTAAATGAATTAACTGTATGGCATATAAATTATATCTCAACAAGGCTATTTAAAAAAAGATAAAAATGGCATATCTGGAAAAAAGAGCAGAGTTACTATCACTGAGTTAACATTATGGCCTCCTTAAGACAATGTTCTGTACTGGAATTATCATGAAGTAAGTGGTACATTGGCCTATAGAATCAACCCTAATCTAATCCATAGTTATTTATTTAAAACTTTTAAAATTTTATTTTAACCAATCTTAATTTTGTAATTGGTTCTCTAATACTGTAAACATTTTTTTTTATTTAAATATTGGAAAAGAAATATCAATGAGCGGGATACATGAATCGGCTGCCTCTCGCAAGTCCCAAACTGAGGACCTGGCCTGCAACCTAGGCAAGTGCCCTGACTGGGAATTGAACCAGTGATCTTTCTGTTAGCAGACTGGCACTCAATCCACTTAGCCACACCAGCCAGAGCCAACACTTTATGTATGGATTCAACTTTTACCACAATCTGTGTGGTAGGAACTATTAGGTGTTTTTATGTTCTCATTCATAAAACTCTAACTCCCTTTAAATGTTCTATTCTTTTAAGAGCTATTCTGTAGTTCTATGTCAGAATTATACAATAATGCTATAAATGTTATATATACATTATTTTATTTTTCTTTATCAGAATTCCTTTTCAGACTATGAATTAATTGGAACTTTTCTTCTTTCTTCAAATAGTACCATTTAATGTCTAATAATTTTTGTTGTACCATCACCAATCCTATTATATATCTTGACATAACTAAAAGCCAGAAAGTATCTTATTTCTAAAACATAGAGCGATAGGACCTCCAGCCAAGATGGAGGTGTAGGTGGAAACACTGTACCTCCTTTCACAACCAAGATTAAGGACATCAAATATTTACAAACAATAACACAACCAGAACACAGAAAACTGAACTACGGAAGTCCGGCAACCATTCAACCAGACCGGTAAGAGGGCCGGAGTCTGCAGCCAGCTGAGAGGGAAAATGGCAGGAAAACACAGTGGCTGCCAGACCCAGAAGCGCCAGGGAGCGTAGGTGCCGTGGAGCTTGCAGACCTCAGACGCGCTGGGAGGAGATGAGCAGAGCACACAGGGCACGCAGGGCAGTTGGCCAACCGTGGACACACATTTGCATGCAGATAAATTAGGCAAGAGAGGGGAGTGAGATGGACCCCACAGCCCAGGGCCCCAGCGACGAGAAATAAAGCCTCAAAACACCCATTGAAAAGGTGCCAGGAGAGTCTCCCAGCCTCACAGGAGAGGTTGTTTGGGAGACCCACAAAGTCCTGGAGTGTGCATAGGCCCTCCCACCTGGGAGCCAGCGCCAGGGGGGCCCAGTTTGCTTGTGTGAGGCAGCAGAGGGGAGGCAAATCCGAGAGAGTATGGAACAGGCACCACTGTTCCCTCTCTGACCCTGCCCCACAGACACCATCACAACCCAGTGACTAGGTTGCCCTGCCCTGGTGAACACCTAAGGCTCCGCCCCTCATACACAACAGGCGCCACCTGACCAAAAATGACTCAAAACAGAAGAAAAGCTCAGAGCCTCAGAGCCCCCGAGCCAATACTTTTAAGCAAGCAAGAGATAGCCAACCTATCAGATGCACAGTTCAAAGCACTGCTAATCAGGATGCTCACAGAATTGGTTGATTTTGGTCACAAATTAGATGAACAAATGAAGACGATAAGTGAAATGATGGGAAATGCACAGGGAACCAATAGTGATGGGAAGAAAACTGGGCCTCAAATCAGTGGAGTGGACCAGAAGGAAGAAACAAACAACCAAGCAGAAAAGAATGAAGAAACAAGAATTCAAAAAAATGAGGAGAGGCTTAGGAACCTCCAGGACATCTTTAAACGTTCCAACATCCGAATTATAGGAGTACCAGAAGAAGAGGAAGAGCAACAAGTGGAAAACTTATTTGAACAAATAGTAAAGGAGAACTTCCCCAATCTGGCAAAGGAAATAGACTTCCAGGAAGTCCAGGAAGCTCAGAGAGTCCCAAAGAAGGTGGATCCAAGGAGGAACACACCAAGGCACATCATAGTTACATTAGCCAAGATTAAAATGAAGGAGAGAATTCTAGAAG